>WTSP01014452.1:57396-83006 GCA_025331215.1 Actenoides lindsayi | reverse complement strand
TACTACAAATATATATTTATGGATGTATACATGTATTTTAAAAAAGAATCAAAGACTACAGAACAGAATTTTTCTGCTAGTGTAATTACACTAGCTCACTCAAAGACTTAACCTGAATCGAGAAAAGCTGCCTTCTGTCAGCATGGCTGTGATCAGACCAGGGGTTCTCCTTAACAAAACTGTGTCAGTCACAATGTGTGAGATTTTTCTATTAAACAAAAATACTGTCTTCTTACTCTAGCACAGTGTCATAGGCTTACTTCTGTTTGCAGAGTCTTGCTTTGACAGGTGTAAAGCTGTATTATTTGATGGCAGCATGGAGCCATAAAGGGAATGAGCTGCTGGTCAACAAAGTTTGGATTTTAGTAAAGAAACATCTCAGTTGCAAAAAGCTGACTGGCATCTTTGTTGGCATATCGTAACACTGAACAAACACTGCATGCATACAGTGAGTATTTTCTCACGTTTTATGTGATCTCACGTTAAAGGCAAGGCCGTTTAGTAGAGCAGAGTTGCTGCCATATGTTGTACTTGTCCTGTGCTACAAGGATCCCAGCTTCCTACAGGATCATTCCTGTATCACCAAGGGACAGGTCCTGTGGTAGTCCCTTTCTTTTGTAAACACAAGAGTCTCCACCAACAGTCACAACCACCTCAAGGTATGAAGTGGGCCTATGAATTTGATTACCATAAATTAATTTAAAAAAACAACAAAAAAAAAAACCTGACAAAAAAACCCCAACAGCAAAAACAGAGTGATTGCTTCTGTAACACCATTATTCAAAGAACCACACAGAGGACTGCACCAGTGAGGTTATGGGACTCATGATGCCTTGGGAGCTGATGTACTAAGCAATAAGCAAGATGAAAAGGAGGAACACTAACAGGGCTTAGCATGATACATCACTCTTTCTTTGTGCTACAGCCAGTAATGGTCTCATTTCACTACTTAACAGGAGGGCTTGTTATTGACGTTAAGAAATAATTCTTATTTACCTTAAAAAATTCAAGAGAACTGTCCTCTGTCATGAAATGAAAAGTCCTGGGATGTTTGTAATACTTGTGTTCTTTCAAAATTAAATATCTTGCTCCTGTCCATAGGGCAACAGAGTTTCCCAGCACTTTTGTGGCACAAAAGATTATGTCAGTCTCTTAGCTATATGAGTACTAGAAAGTAAAACAGGCCAGGAACCATTCTCTGGCCTTGAGACTAACTAGTATGACAAGATTCCCATCTGCAGTGCCAAGCTCTCCTACCCCTTAAAACAGAGTAGACACATCCAGACTGCTCAATTATGTCTCCTTCAAACCACCACACAACCACAGAGCCTTCCTGGGATTACAGTTTCAGGAATGGTGCAAGTGGACAATTGCCTTACTACCCCAGACAGAAGGGAGACCAGCAAGCATTTTGCATGATGATGCTTCAGCCTGCCCATGCTTTGTTTGGGGAGAATAATGATGAGCTTGGGCCCCAGCCCTTACTAACCATTTGACAGGACAAGGCTTGTACTTGTAAACTGTCTCTGTTTAGTTTAATAGCATAAACACAGACTTAGTCTCTTCTGCATGCAAAAGGGTTACATGGGTTCAAGGGCAGATTGGACAAGTACTTGGAAGATAGGTTTATTATGAGCTGCTAAATAGACAAATCACATCATTTACAGAAAATACCATGAGCTGAAAACAGCAAGAGACTAGGACAATAATTGGATGTGTCATATACGGTTGCTATGCTCTTGTTCATTCCTGGGAATAAACTCAATGACCAATCACAAACTGGATAGATGGACCTTTGGTCCACTCCAGTAAAGATATTCTCGGGTTCTTATGAGTCACAAAAGCTATGACTGCAGCACTAAGCTCAGCTGCCTGAAACTTTATACATGCATATGCATTTCCCATCTTCTTCCTTTTTCTTGGTAAGACCTCTTCACTAAGGATATCATGAAATGTCAGGAGAGCCATGCTATCACTGCAGCTCCAGCTATGGTCTCAGAGGGAGGTGACTAGAGCAGGGAACTTTGTACTCAGCTGCAGACAGGTGTCTAAAATTTGAGCCTGAGTTTCCTACATGTTGATTAGCTAGAGAGCACATCAGGGTGTTTCACTTGCTTGTGATAAAAGCTTTCCTTTGCAAGGTACCTGATAAAATAACTTTGAGATTAAGAAAATACAGGGAATGAAATGATTTGGTACCCCTGAGGAACATAGCATGAAAGTGGAGAGAGTGGAAGAATGAGGATCCACTTGAAAAATGTCATGATTTGTAAGTTTTATTTAATATACTCATGTGAAAATTAAATTCTTCCAGTCTTTCCCCAATGAAAAATCCAATTACTGGCTATATAATAAGACATGATTTGTGCATCTTTCCCACTTGGGTACCACATAGGAGTTTTCAGAGATCCTTTCTCCTTGAAGAGGGATAACGAATCCCAGGGAAAAGAATAGGGTATTGCTAGGCTCCTTGCGCTTTCTGTCCCTGAAGTGTAAGTGACTTGCTATGTGCACTATGTACTTTACGCCACTTCGCAGTTCTGACACGGAAGGGAGTATCATTCTTCTCGAAATTGTTGCTGTGTCTTGCCAGATTTTGAGCTGTGGTGTGACCTTTGTGCCAAGCCACATGATTCTTCAGGATGTGTTTTTTAGCCTGAAAGGTCATGTTTAATCTTCCCTTTGCACGACTGGAAGTCTTTTGCTCTAAATGAAGCTATTCTCCATTTATAATCAGCCCACCTGCCCTTGGGCAGATAGGAGCAGGGGCCACATGATGCCTTTCAGCAAGCAAACCCATTGCCACCATGTCCTGCAAGTGTGGCGTGCATTCACCTGCAGGCTTGGCAAAACATGCAATTTTTATTTCTCTGACTATGACAAGTAAACTATTTATGAATGGTGATTAAATTTGCAGACAGTTTTGTTCTTCAAGGCACCACAGATTTTGATACTAAATAAATGTCAATGAGCAAATGAGCAATCCTGGAAGATACATCAATACCCATCCTTCATATGTTGGTGCTTACCTGGACACAGAACGAAGTGCAGGATAGTCACTTGATTGACCACAGAAAGCTGAAAGTCTGAGTCCATCACACAGCCTGGAACCTCTGCATCCAGAGAGTCAACATATTTCTGAAATCTATCCCACAAAGCCATGCCCCCTTGGGGATGGGAGTAATTAAACTAGTAACAGAGTACTTGTAAGAGATCAATTACACTCTGTACAGTGGGTTTTGGATGCTTGTCTGGGGCTGCTAGTCAGGTTTTGGAGAATGACTTTAATGCAGAACCTGGAAAAATGGTGGTATAATGTCATTATTTAATTTCCACCTTTGAAATAAAAGCTCTGAAGATAAAGGCTAGAAATTTCTTAATGGTATCAGGGCTTAATACAAAGACATTAACACACATAGGTGAGGAATGTTGCAGAGCTCTATTTGCCATTAGCTAGGAAAATGTTTTGTTCAAAGTGAAGTATAAATTATGTCAATGGAATAGTTACATAAACTAGAATATGAAACTAGAGTTCCTAAACTGCTGCCGAGATGCTGAGATGTAGCCTGCCTTCTGCATTATGTAGACAGATGTTTCACTTTCTTCATAATTTGATTAGCAAAATATCTCTGACCACATATTTTTTCTGTTGCTGCCTCCCTCACTGACTATACTTCCCCCCTGGCAAGAGCAGAATTCTGAGGGCCTTCATCTTCCCAAACTCTTTACATGATGCTTCTGCTGATGACAAGGTAGCAACAATAAAATATAACCATATACACAAAAGTGTGCTACTATATGGAGAAAGAAATTTGAACAAGATCTGAAAAAGAAAAAGTAATTTTTTAACAGTATTCTATTAATAAACAAATTTGCTGATGATGTAAAAGTGAGAGGAGTGTCTGATAGGCCAGAAGGGTGTACTGCTATCCAGCATGAGTTTAACAGGCTGGAGAAAGTGCTGACAAGAACCTCATGGAATTCAACAAGAAGTACAAAGTCCTACATCTGGTGAGAAACAACCCCATGCACCATATAGTTGGCCCCATATACTGGTGGCTGCCTAGCTGGAAAGCAACTTTGTAGAAAAGGACCTAGGGGCCCTGCTGGACACCAAGTTGGACATGAACCAGTGATGTACCCTTGTGGCAAAGAAGGGTAATGAATTCCTGGGCCATCTGAAGCCAAGTAGTGCCAGCAGATCCTGGGAAACGTTATCTTTCCCCTCTACTCGGCACTGGAGAGGTACATCTGTAGTACTGTGTCCAGTACTTCTGGGTCCCCTAGTACAAGAGAGACATAGGCATACTGGAAAGAGTCCAGTGAAGGGCTACAAAGATTATTAAGGGACTGAAGCAATTCTCCATTGAGGAAAGGCTGGGAGAGCTGGGACTGTTCAGCCTGGGGAAGAGAAGGCTGAGAGGGAATCTTATCAACATATATAAATACCTGAAGGTAGAATGCAAAATAATCTGAGGCAGGTTTCCAGGAACCAGGCCCAGTGGTGCCCAGTGACAGAACCAAAGGCAATGGGTATCAACTGAAACACAGGAGGTTTTCTCAGAACATCAGGAAATACTTTTTTACTGTGAGGATGACAGAGCATTGCCACAGGTTGCCCAGGAAGGCTGTAGAGTCTTCCTCCATGGATATATTCAAAAGCCATGTAGACATGGTACTGGGCAACCAGCTCTAGGTGGTCTTGCTTAAGCAGTGGTGTTGGAGCACATAAATGATCAACAGTTCTTCGTTACCTTCCCTTCACACTTATTTAATCCTAGTGCCATTGGGACCAAAGTATTCATCCAATTCCTGTCTTATCCCGCACAGAACACTTCTGGCCTATGCAGTAAGAGGTATATGCTTTACCACATACCATGTCTGTTTCTTTTGATACATCTAATCTAAGTAAATTGATTCCAGGATATCTTTAACCTCTGTGTGACACTTTTCATCAAAACTAACAACTGCCGGCTGCAAGCAACTATTCTCATCTGTCAGAGTGAATCAAACAAAGCATAGCATTTTAATGGGCCAGACCACTACTTAGTGACTAGAGAAAACAGTAAATAACAAAACACCTTTATTAATTTTGAAGGCAAGACATTTAATTTATCTTTAAAACAAAACAAAAGCATACCAAGCCTCAGAATCTACTTTACTCATTTTGTAACAATAACTCAGAGGAGAAAGTGCCAACAGGTAAAGTAAAATTGATACATCTTATCTCTGACAGCCCAAGAGGTATGCAAAGCAGAGAGTGTTCAAGGAGGCAACCAATTAAAGAAAAAATATGACAAGATAATCTGTTTGAAAGGTGTATGTGTGTATATATTTCTATGTGCAACCTACATTCTGTATGTGAAGGTATCAAAAGTGAATGGAATGGAATTAAATTTTGAATTGAATTTAAATTTAATGAGGAGAAATATTTCCATCTCTTTGAGGGTTGTAATAGGGTGGGAAGGGAATGTCTATGAGACTTTCCAAAAGGGTGTGAGTGAGCTAGCTATATGCTCACCCATACAGTCCCTTGATTCATCTGTATTAATCACTGTTCACCATGCTCAGCTTCACAGTGGAGGTCACAAATCACTTATCCAAAAGTCAATGTGAGTAGCATCTTTCCATGAAATTTCACTAATAAGGGGGGAACAAGAATATAAAACTTTAAGGTGTGTTCTTAAAGGGGTTGTAATTATACCAATAAGACTGAGGTATGACATTAACACTATTACTGTAATTTGTTTTCACTGTTGTTGTGCTGTACTTTTAATAATTTCAGTGTGCCATGATTCTTTAAAGCAGAAATATTCTTTATAGTCATTACAAGCTTTGTCTGTAGGCAAGCCCGTAAGGCAACTTTTACATAATATGACACTGCACAGTAACTACACCCTAAACAAAAGAATGATTATGTGAACATGTGTGTATGTCTACAGATCAGATTGCAGTATTTGCAAACTTGGATACTTAAGAGTAAAGTTAAGCCCCTGGCAAAGAAGCCACATTTTTAGAAGTGCCCATGTCCTATTACTTGACCAATAGAAGAGACAGGCTAAGTAATGTAGGTAACTGAATTTGGTGTTCAGGTTCAGAGTTTTGAAAATATTCAGGCATGTAAAGGTGTAGGTAGGTGGCTTGTGAATTTTTCCAGTAGACTGTCCAAATCTAAATGTTCGTAAAAAATCTATTTGTGGGTCATATTCACATGCCAGACATGCACTGAAGTCCTGCACAGTCATGGAGAGAGCAAGGTTCCTCTGGAGCAGGCTGACTCCACATCCCCTTTGGATTACAAAATCCTGAATTGTTTCTGGGGAAAAAAATCCTACAAAATCCTATCCTTAGGATTTAGACCATTAGCATTAGTAAAGCTGAAGAACTTGCTTTAGAATCTGCTAAACCAATTACTATTTTTCTCACAGATTTGTGTTTTTGTTCACTAAAACTCTACTCTGCCTACAAGTGTAGCATTAATACCAGCATTTTCATATGTTTTAAGGGATATCTCTCATTCTATCTCTCATTCTTCATGTAGTCTTAAATTACTCCTGGTGATTGGCTGGACAGGTCATATTGTTCATACATGCTGATTAACAGCTATTGTCAAATACTGTATCATGGCTGAATTTCATCTTTCCTCATTGCAGACAGTGAAACTTGTAATTTAGCTTTTTTGAAAGCTGCACTACTTTCAAGTTGGTTTGAAAATGTCCATTGCAATAATTTTGCACTTGCTGTAAAAATTATTTGAGAGAATTTGTTGGATAGATGAATGCAGCTAAAATAGTCATACCCTTTTTCTAATAGCTAATAAAGATAATAAGCAAAATATTTAATCTGTTACCTGTGACACCTTGAAAGATGATAGACTCTTCTTCTTTTTCACAGCAAATGGACTTTTAAGATGAGATTCTATATACACGATTCATCATAAAAATTTCCATCTTAAAAGAATGTGTTCATGTGTCCTGATTTGGTAATCTTTAACTACTACCTAATTTCAGACCTCCTCAAAACAGAAGTTATTACTCAAAATGAACACTAAGGTGACTTCTGTGAGACTGGCCTTTATACAGTTAGTGGCAGATATAGCTAAGTGAGAATATCTATTACCAACTGGTAGGCCAATTCATGAAGAAGAATGAAAGGAACTGGTGATAGCATACACACTTCATCCTCAATGACAGTGTATACAAAATGGGGTTGAGATATCATAGTTGTGTGAGTAAAGGTCATTCATGTTAATATAGTTTTACACTAATTTATTGTTGGTGCATTTCCTACATCTTCTCCAAACAGATTCAGTAGTCAATAGAAATATTTGAATGTAAAATCTAAGTGTTTTGACAGAATAAAAGTCTGTTATTTGTAGTTCCATATTCAGCTGATATCAAATTGCTCAGCTTGCATCAGGTCCACTGTTCACAAGCAAATGTAATACCTGATTTATTGATTTTACAGTTTTAAAAGAAATCCTAATTCAGTTCTCTGTGAGATGTACAAGTGATGGCAAACATCAAGAATTTTCAAAACCTGATTTGGATGTTACAACATTTGGTTAATGGGGAACCTAATGCAGAGATTGGGTTAAAACTTAACCTAAGATAAGTCTCATTTATGCTGGAATAATACTGCAAATATATTTATAGCACCAGAAATACTTTGAAAGAGGGATGAATTTCCATTAGTGAAAAAAATGAAAAGTTTTTCCTACACAGAGGAAGATAAATTTCAATCTCCTCTCTTTACCTTGCCTTTACAAGAAGTTGCCATTAAAGAGAAATGTGCACAACTTGTGTGTATCAATGCCAACCCACAGAAGCGGTAGCTGAAGTCACAGATGAGCAGAATAAGCAGAATAACAGAATAACTCTTTTTACTCTTCAGTCTGAAAATGTCAGAATGATTAAATTGGAAGAACCAGCTTTTGCAGTTTGATCTGGAAATCTTGCAGTACTTGATGGCATATTTGAAAGTGTCTAGGCCACTAGGCGAGTGATTAAACAAGATTCTATCTTTATTAAAAAGAAGAGAACGGCAGAAATAGCGTTTTGGCTTTCATGACTTGGTGGTGTGTCCTGAAGGAGTTCTGGAGGCTCTGAAACTAAAGGCAAACAGCTCCAAGCTCTTCTCTTACTTTTCATCTTGCTTTAATCCCATGACGTGTCTGAAGAGCACTTAATATGGGGAATCGACATCAAAATGGTAAATCAAAAGACTGCCATGGTGCAATACTTATCAAGAAATTTTGTTGTAAAACTCTTCAGTGACTTAGCCACAGAAGGACTCCCTGCAATATGTTTTGAATGCAAAGGAAGGATAAAGAGCAGGAAAAACACATCTTTTTTCTTCCTCTGCTAAAGGATCGAGCTGGGGGAGATCTAAGACCTCTTGTTTGTGGCCAGAAAGAACACAGCTGATACAGAGTGGGAAGAAAGCTGCACATCTTTCAGATGTTCACAGAAATGTTCCTGGAGGCCCAGGGAAGGACTGTCATATCCAGCATGCAAAGATACTCAGGAAAGCAAAGATAAATAGCAAAGTGTATGAAGCTGATATGCTTAAAATGATTCCAGATCTAGTAGTGAATTAAATTACCTCATATTAAGTCACTTTCCTTCTGAGTTAGTGTGTCTATATAGTGGTTGAGCACAAATTCAGTTATGTACATTGAAAGAGCAGCTTATGTTGATCCCTTTTATCTTTTCTGCATGTCCTACAGATGGTGTGTCCCTCCCAGGAACGGTATGGACTCACTCAAGTGCTCTCTACCTGTCCTAGCCCCAAATCTTGAAGTGGGAAAGTACATTGGAGAAGTATTGACACTGACTGAATGTGAGCCAGTATGGGTCTAGATGCAGTTTAACTGTATTCTTGGTACAGTGCTCAATTGCCCTGAAGGACTAGAGCTTTTAATAATTTACTGGTACCATTGCAAAAAGATGGTGTGTGTCTCCTCAAGAAAAATAAGGCAATTTGGGTTTTGTCTGTCTAGAACTTGCTAGGAACATAATGACTTGACTAACCCAATTTCTATGTCTAAATTAACCTTTTACTGTGACACAGAGCCTTTTAATAGTTTTCCATAGTCTATCTTGGATGAAGTATAGTTCTTTTCCCATCCTTGTTGTTTGAAAAAGAACTTCATATCACTTGTGATTAGAAACTTAGGTCTAAGTATTCTAGCTCTTACTTTTCCATTATCTATTTATTTATTTGAAATAGTCCTTTGCCAAATTTCTATTCCTCCCATAAGATGGATCTTTCATTATTCATATCAATAGACCTTTTCCGTCTACATTCCAGTTTAAAATACATTTCATTGAATACAAATATCTAGAACTATGTAAAATATTCTACCCTAGCTCATACCAATGTCTTGTATAATGTAGAAGGCTGCAATGCTTCCTTGTAGTCAGTGAAAATGATAGAATCTGGTTTTGTTTTTTCCTCTGTCTACATCCACATCACACTGATAAAGTCCTTGTCATCCTTTGACTATTTTATCCTGTTTCATATGCTTTCCTTTCACCTCCATCTGATAAGTATCCAGTTTTTAGAAAACGCTTTTGTCAGCAGTTACTAAGTAGATGCCTGTGTGCTTTGTACTATGCAAATCCATTACTGCTCTGTCTCAGAGGTCATACTTTCTTTGTAGTAATTCCTCAGCAATCTCTTAATTTGGCAGTCATCTAGAATCTCATGAACACACACCTTGTTCTCTCACTAATGACAACACTGCACAGGGTCAGTCTAAGACTGATGAGCATGCAATGCCACTGATAATAATTTCATTTTGGGAACTTCCTTTTCAATATATGCCCACTTAAGCCTTACCTATCTTCCAGTTCCTATATTAACACTCCTCCTGAACTCCTTAAACAATAATTTCCTGTGTGGTAAAGTACCAAATGATTTACCATAATCTACACTCTTAGAAACATACCTTTACTCCTATCTTACAAGAAAGTTATCTTGTTGAAGGTAAATTATGTCAGACTAACCTAGTATGCACCTCTGATAAAGAAAAACACATTACAATTCAGTTGTCTTTCCATTTGCCTTACTATCTCATTGTTCTTGACTTTTAAATTCTGTGCTAAGGGCTACTGTAGGGGTGACTGAATGCAGCCACCTAGTTTCTTCCTCAAAAACTTTCTGTAATTAGATATGCTGTCTCCAGTCAGAGGTCACGTTCTCTAATCTTTGCACCACGCATTCCCAAGCTGATAGTCATTAAAAACGTCTGCTACTGAACTTACAATGAAGTAACACACATGAATACACATGAAGTGTGCTTCTTTTAGTGTTTTAACTGGTCCCTTTTCCCTTCCTCTCCTTCTTCCTTCATTTCATCAGAGTCAGCAGCCCAAACTTTGCTTTTACTTTGAATATGGTAATGAAATTACTATTCCTACTCTATGTATGTCATAGGCTCCAAAGTGATTTGATCTAGTTGCTTCAGTCCAGTGCTATCTCCTACCATCAGGTCTTTTATAAGGTGCTTGTTTCTTTCCAAAATGAAGTTCAATATGAAATCCTGTTAGCTTGTTGTAGAGGGCTGACCCCAGCCAGCAGCTAAGCATCCATGCACTCAATATTATATAGTACAGACCCTTACAGTATATAGTAATGACCCTTGGGTCATTTTGCGTCAGCTGTGCTGGCTGTGTCTCCTCCCAGACTCTTGTCCACCTCTTACCCTACTTACTTGAGGGTGCAGAGCAGGAAAAACAAAACCATGATTCTATGTAAGCACTGTTCAGCAATAACCAAAACACTGGTATGTTACCAAAATTGATTTAGACACATAGCCAAAACACAGCACCATATGGACTGTTATGAATAAAGTTAACTCCATCCCATCCAGAATCATTACATTCATTAACAGAGAAATCAGTCAGCTGTCACATTCAACATTTGTGATCCTAGCATGTTCATATTTTTTAGAATTTCCATATCTCAGATCTGTCTGTTATTTGATACTCAGCTTCTGTTTTTGTAACTTAGATATTCACTGGGGATGATGGAGAAAAAATGTGAACGAGCAAACCCCTTCATGCCCCAAGGTAAATGTTAAAATTTAATATATAAAAATTTTAAAATTAATTAATGATGGAGTTGACAATTTTCTAACTCATGTCATCTAACAGTTGGACTTGGTGATCTTAAAGGTCTTTTCCAACTATAGCAATTCCGTGATTCTGTGTTGTGGGTACTTGAAATTTAGACATATGACATTGCATGGGTGTGCATTTGACTCCACATCATCTCACATTTTATTTTCTTTAATGGAAATTTTTTGGAGCACAGTGTGATCTGTAGAAGGCTATTCTGCTAGACAACAGCTTTTCCCTTTGATTCTTCAACTAGTGTAGGTATAGTAAGGTTTGAGATATCTGTGATCACAATGACTACTGTTTTCCCCTGTCTTGTGCCATGGAAAATATACTAAGAACAGGAAGGATCTTTACCATCTTACATTTCCTCAGATGAATATTTAAGTCTCAAACAAATGAGTTGTCAGTATTATTTTGATAATAAAAAGAAATAGGAGGATATTTATCTGTAATGGCAAACTTACCAGTGACACCTATGCTAAAAAATGTAACTCTTTGGAGCTAAGAAAGACAGGGCATGTCACTCTTTTTGCACAACAATTAAAAAAAATAAATAAAAAATTCTTTTGCACTGTATTTCTGTAAATCACCATTGTGCTGATTCATACAAGTTTCATCTGTGTTTGAAGTTTTTATCTTTTTTCCCTTTATGATACATTATGTTGTGCTTCTGTTGTTAAAGATATTACTCACATCTTGAAGGCCAAGGTTATCTGTGTCAGTTTGGGTGCTCGGAATTAGAATCATAGACTCATAGAATCATTATAGTTCAAAACAACCTTCAAGATCATCAACTCCAACCATATTATCAGGAACACTAAACCATGTCCTGAAGTGCCACATCTAGACAGTTTTTAATCACCTCCAGTGATGGTGATTCCATCATTTCTCTGGGCAACCTGTTCCAATGCCTGACCACTCTCTCAGTAAAATTTTTTCCTGATATCCAACCTAAACCTCCTCTGGTGCAACTTAAGCCGATTTCCTCTTGTCCTGTCACTAGTTACTTGGGAGAAGAGACCAACACCCACCTCACTACAACATCTTTTCAGGTAGCTGTAGAGAGCAATAAGGTCTCCTCTCAGCCTCCTCTCCTCTAGGCTAAACAACCCCAAGTCCCTCAGGCGCTCTTCATAAGACATTTTCTCCAGACTCTTTACCAGCTTCGTTGCCCTTCTCTGAATTCCCTACAGCACCTCAATGTCTTTTTTATACTGTGGCGCCGAAAACTGAACACAGTACTCGAGCTGCGTCCTCACCAGAGCCGAGTACAGGGGCACGATCATTTCTCTACTCCTGCTGGCCACACTGTTTTCAATACAGGCCAAGATGCTGTTGGCCTTCTTGGCCACCAGGGCACACTGCTGGCTCATGTTCAGCCAGCCATCCACCAGCACCCCCAGGTCATTTTCTGCCATGCAGCTTTCCAGACACTCTTTCCCAAGTCTGTAGCTTTGCCTGGGGCTGTTTATCAGTAAATTTCTGTGTTTCCCTGCTGTTCAGGGCCCTGCATGTTGGCCTGAATTGTGTAGGACCAAGAAAACGTGCCATAGCTTTTCAGTCTGAACCATTACTCTAATAGTTAAAGAGATGCCTTTGTAGCACTAACGAATCAGGAGCCTTTGTGTACGGTCATTAATTTCTGTCATTATTTGTAGAGTTAAAATCCTTAAGAAAGCATTTTTTTAAGATCTCACTGAAAGTAATATAGAACTTTTCCATACCTCTATGGCATCCTTCTTTCTCCATCACATGCACTCATCGCACATGCATACAAGACTTAGTCTGTTTCAAATATCCTCAGCAGCTGTGAAACCAAGTAGCAGTGATACTTATACTGATCTGTTTAGCTGTTCCTGTAGAAGAAATAATACTATGTGGACATGGAATTCAAAACAGAAAATGTAGATGGTGCAAAAGCAAATGGTACAATGCTGTGATATGTTTGTGGAAAACAAAGAAAATATCAAGCATAAGGCATCTGATAGTGGAAGTTTTGTGTTCTGTTGTCCTTAATTATGCTGAGTCTTAATGATGTTAGTGTCCTTAAACACATTTCGCTTACTCCAAATCCCTCCACTCATTTCTACAAGACTTCTTTGAGATTCACTACTGTTTAGTATAAAATGGACTATTACAATTTGGCCCTAATTTAGTAACCATTTATGTATACTTTTTCATAGCTAGGGATCTCCTTTTCTGATAATATTTAATTTCACAGTGATAATATTAATTTAATTTCAGTTCTAATATTAATTCAGCTCATATTAATTTGATAATGGCCACTAGCAAAGCCATTTATGCTGTGGAAGTAGTAGAAAAATAAATACCATTTGATTCAATGAGTCGTACATTCATAATGTGTAGTACTGCTTACTTGTAATGTTATTTAATTTACTTGTGTTGGCAACCTCTTGTCTACCAGTCAGAAACAGAATCTGACTAGATATAGAGACTGAGTTCTTCCCTAGTGTCACGCAGATGTCATGTCCTGTCCTGCCGTTGATTTTGAAGTAGAACTCTCCAATAAATACATAATGTGAAAGTCAGTATTGTGTATAAGAAGATATTTTGTGTGACTCCATTACTGTGACAAATTATTATCCTATCTCCAGCCACTTAAGAAAAATAATTGCCAGGCACTCTCAGTTAACTTTGTTATAGTGCTCTGGATATTCTAAGTCATCTTGTATTTTGTGTTTTGAGGGGGGATTTTTGCTTCTGATTTTTAAGAAATGGACTCCAGTCCTGTGACTGTAACTTGCCACTTGGACTTTGTCTTTGAACTTCATGCCAACACCATTTGACTTACAGGAACATTGAAAATAAGGTATAATCCATCATAGATGACAGTCATTTGTTTTAAATCAAAGTTCTCTAATTTTAGCAGTAAGTCTAAATGTTGAAATAAACAAAAACAGTGATATTTTTGCTTGAAGTGGTTAAAATACCACAAAACTACCAATTTCACCAATCTTTCAGTCTCTGGAATAGAGATTTAAAAGAGGCATGAGGCCAGATGACTTCAAGCAATTCTCAGAGAGAGGTTTTATTAAGGTCAAGACAAGTCTAAATATCACACTTGATGCACAGACTGTTCAGAAGTAGAAATATGAGTTTACTGTTTTCTCCACCACTATTTATGTCCTTCCTTCAGAGCACATAACAATAAATAAAATAATAGACAATCTGTGTGAATAAAGAACTCAGCATGTTGCTGTGCATTTTGAAAAGAAGTTATAACTCCTCTAGAGTTTCCTAGATATGATTTTGTGTTGTCATTTGCTAATACTTTGTAGGATAATTCACATGAAAATGGATCAATAAACAGAGAACCTTGTATACCATGAGAGCATATTAAAGTAGATCCTCAGAGAGTCATGTTCTACTGCTGGAGAAAACAGCCCTGAGTCAAAACTCTTTCCTCTCCTTTCCCACACATTCCCTCCCTTCTTCAAACTAGAAGGAAATGAAAACTATTTCAGGGTGTTATACTAAATGTGTAGAATCACTGTGATCATTTCAGTCTTGCTGTATACCAGCCATGAAAGCTCATTGATAGCATCACCGGATATTTCCTAAGCTATTCAAAAATTATGACCTGTCTTCTGCACTTTCAATCTGATGAGACATTAGAAGGTATTATGGTAAAAACACAATAAACAAAACCAATCAAACAGAAAACCCCACAGCACACAAAAAAACCACAACCAAAACCAAAACCCACAAAGTCTGTACCTTCCAGAAAGACAAGTTTGTCTGCTTTGATTGTCTGAGAGTTACTGACTAGTTTAGTTTACATGCTTCCTTATGTTGCTTTTCTGTTAAGAGTCTTTTCTGTATCACAGAAGGCAGGAGAGTAAAGCAGATAGCATCTGCTTTTGACTTAATGGCCAAATCGAGAGGCAATGTATAGGTGGATGCAAGATCCTTATCAGTAGAGTGGATACAAGGCTTAGCATTCTTACCAAGCCCAAGCAAGTTTAAGCTAGTTTAATTTAAATGCTGAGCATGGCAGAAGAAGGTGCTATACTAGGTTAGATTTCCTGGGACTAACTGAGGTCTGATCAAAAATTCAAAGGCTTAATGGTTTTTGAAGCATACCTTGGATTCCCACCTGAATTTAGTGATGTAGTTAGCTGACATAACTGGTCATTGCTAGCTGATGTTTTCAGATGTGGTCAAGTAAATAGCTTGATTTCTAAAAGTGTTATGTACTCATTACCCCTGAAGACTTAGTGGCTGTGTAACTGTATTTTATATATATATATATATGTATGTATGTATAGGCTGTTCCAGCTTAGCACTCAAGCTTTAAAATTTCATTCACACTGCATACTGTGTTCTGCTAAAACCAAGCAATGCTCACATACATGAATGAACTTGACCCATAGGATTTATATGCACAATAACTCATTCAAACCCTTTCTCCTCTCTTTTCTTCTTCTCCTTTCACTGATTCTAGACCCTCTAATCATTTTGGAGGTTGAAGACTTTCAAGCACAGGTGAAGACTAGCATGGATGACAGCACTGACAGCTTTCCAAATGTCTCTATCAAGATACCACATTCTTGTGATAACATTCAAGTTTCTCAGCCCATGTTACCCAGAGCCTTTGCTGAGACTGTCAACAAGGTTGCCAATTAGAAGCAATTGTGACATTTTGTTCATGTGCGTGAGGCAAGACCTGCTGACTACTGTTTAGGAGTTGCTGAAACCACCAGTTCATTTCACAATATTTAAACAGTAAATTACCATAACTAGCATTTTAGTCAACAAGCTGAGGGGTTGATTGATTGAGTGTGATTATTGTCAGGCATAACTCTTCTATCTGTAACAGGGTGAATGTTGCTTTTAATTTACAAGGATGTCAAGACACTTGCAGACAAAGTGTTCAGGTAAGGCTGGCTGTGCTTACCTTGAGTGATCTACTTGCACTCTCTCAGACCCCCTGTGTACAATGAATAGTGATTAATGCGCAGGCTGTGTGAAAAAAAAAGTCATGACAGGAAAGGAGTGGGGGAAAAAAAGAAGAGTGCTGGCAGGCACAAAAGTGAGAATGAAAAACTCTGAAAGCTGAGTTGTACTCCGCGTGAAAAACACTCCTACCCTTTATTGTGCCTATGAAAATGCAACAGTGCTACATGGTGATGGGTTAGTACTTGTGGAATAGGAAGTAGTCTTAGAGTGAGAAGATGAGAGTATCAAAGTATATCTGAGAGTAAAGCATTCTGAAATTCCTTGATATTGAGCTCTCACTGCTGCTGATGTATACACATTAAAAATTATCAATATACTGCATATATTATATTGATGATGCAGCAAAGTAGAGTCTACTATTTGGAGAGTCCTTTCCCATTGTTACTTGCTTTGTGGCACTCTTTCAGAGGCCTGATTGCTGATCAAAACCCATCATCCTAAGGACATTTGCAATATTGACAGTTTCTGTACACCCCTGGATGAGATTGGCAAACATACACATTCTACTGGTTAGGGTTTTTTTTCTCTCTTTCTGGGCCACTCATTCTTTCTCAGTAAGGACCCCACATCTCACCCTATTTTTGCCTCCATTTTCCTTAGTCATGCTGCAATGAGAACTTTTAAGACCCATTTTAACATATTTATTCTGAAAATATGCTGATCATTCACGACACATTCACAAGAATTACTTGATTTTATGGCACTTCACATTTGAAAACATAATGCCACCTCTAGTTCCTTCCTTTTTTTGCTTTACTTCAGTATAATTACACAACTTCCTCTACAGGGCAAGGGCATCTTCCCCACAATTTTCCTATTCTGTTCTTTCTCCTTTTTTTTAGGTGACTCATATGATTACCTATATGGATTTACCACAGCCACAGCATCCTTCTGGAGCAAACTGAGATCACAGCACTACACTTGAAACACTAGAGGTTGCTAAAGTCTGTGTTTTTTCATTGAGTTTTCTCAAGTGAAACAACATGATAGATCTTACTGAATTGCAGTAATAGTAGGAAAATTCCTCCTACATACTTAAACATACATAAACTAGCACTACACAGTTCATTCTCTGAAATCTCTTCCTCCTTGACTGTTACCAAAATGCATGACAAAAGATCCTGTTCCAGTGTGTAGAGGGCATCTATGATGAATACGGAATATTTAGGATACAGGAAATCAAAGATAAATGCAGGAACAAGGATATCATCTTTAAGACCAATGTACACTTTGTCAGACAAAAAAGTTTCTGACTTAAGATTAGTTGATTGCCTTGCTTTAAAATACATTGTTTTAAGGATACTGCCAGAAAAAAACAAACAAAACAGGTTTTTCTAAATTTTAGAAAGTAATGTTATGTACATTAACAATTTCATGTAAGACCAGATACACATACTGTATACATGAGATCATGCCTCATGTCAGACAATCTCTTCATAAGATACTTCTCCAGATGGCTTTTTGAATCTTATAGTCTTCCCATTGGGTTGAAAAGTAGCTCCTGTAAAAAGCTAAGGTATTTGGGGGTGACTTAAGTATGCATTCTACTCTTATACCTGCAAGCCTTTAGCTAACAAAAGGCAGCCAACTGCTTTCTATTACTGTTCTTCTGATTAGTAAAATCACTACAAGTTGATCGCCTGACAAGAGGAGACTGTACAGCAGCACTAGTCATGACTACAGTAATAGATTTTCACAGCTGCATGAGAATCCTAACAGGAGTAGTTTTGTCCTCTAGCATCCCAGCTTCCAGAGTCAAGTTATTATGCAAGGAATTCACATTAGATTCTCTTGAAGAAAAGGCTGTGTAGCCAAAAAAATTATAATGTGACACATACCTACCATGCCCCTCAAAATGAAAAACAAATAGAAAGACACCCAAACGAGTTATTTTTAGCAACTGTATGGTTTCATAGGCTTGATTTATAAGTACTGAACACTTGGGGCTGCCAATCTGTAAGTAGTCTTTGGAGGAGCTGCTTGGGCCCCTTTCCAACTGCTCTTCCTGACAGGAATTTCAATGAGGGGGGCAGGGAGTTTATAATGAACTCACCCTGACATCTGGGCTGGGGGAAGCTAACAGGCTGTCTTTGTTCCCAGCAGTTTCAGTGGTTTCCAGTACACTCCAAAGGCCCTCAGAATATTCTCGTTTCAGGAAAGGAAAGCAAAACCATGAGAGGAGATCCTGAGTATGGTAGCAAAAGCTGGCTCCCACTTCCAGGAGGATACACATGCAGGGGAATGGCAGGGCCAGCTGGCTGGACAAGGCACCCACTATGGAAGGCAGGATGTCCCATGTGATGACATCAGATTGGAAGTTTGCCCAGCTTGCATGAGCCCATCACATAGCTTCTGAGCAATAGCGTGGGCTATATTTAGAGAGGGAGAATAATAAATGAAACATATGGTGCCTGATTCTCCTTCAACCTCAGGTCTACTCGTGTACATGAACAGACTCCCCTTGATTTCAATGGCTGAGACTCCTCCATTTCAGCACTAGTAGAATAACTGACTACAATGCTAGTGGAAGTGAAGTTCAGTCTAAAAAGCATGCAGTTTTGTTCTGTGTGCAACTGATGCTTTAAGAACAGCAAGGGAAAGAGGAACTGTCTTAGCTTTCCCCTTGCTTCAAGAGCCTGTTAACACATTGCAAGCCTTTTCTGCTTGACTTACTAAGGTATCGCTGAACTTGTCCAACAAAATTTATTTTAAAAATAAACTTTGTTGCTATGGTTGGTCAGAGTTGAGATTCTGGTCAGAGACAAAAGCAAAGTCGTTTTGATGGGCTAGTCATTCTTTGCACTTTAAACGTGAATAGTTGGAGAAAGAAAAATTGAAAGCATCTTGGGCAGAGCCCAAATCCTTGTCTTATAAGAGGTATGGAAAGCAGTGTAAAATTATTTACAATGCTAATGAAAATCAATTTATGACTGTTTATTGGCCATTATGTGAAACAGACCCTGCTTTGCAATCCTGCTGACCTCTGTACAGTCATAAACAATAGATTTATTTGCTCCTCTTCTCCAGCAATTAACTGCTACAGATGTCAATTCTGCTGAATGAGTGCTGTGCCTTAGTTACTTTTCTTCTTTTATTTTTCTTTCTTCTTTTGTCTGAGTTGCTGATTTTCAGAGTTGCCCAGCTATCGAAACTCCACTTATAGTGCCTAAGATCAGAAACAAGCCCAAGGCAGCAACATGGTATGCAACATGAATAAATAGAGACTCATGACCCATCTAGATCAGAAGCCCTCAAGAGTGTTTTATGCTAAAACAAATAAATAGATCTCTGAAGTTAACTTCATGTGGAGCAGACTCAACACTTAGTGTAACATTTGCCTCAACAGCACAAAAGCAGGCAGAGAGCTGCCCTGCAGCTCTGTTATTCCAGAGGAGAATCCAAGCAGAGCTATGCCTACTCCCTACCACCTGTTCTCCCCACCTTCTCTGAAGAAGACATGTCAGCACAGGGTGGAAAATTCAGCCTTAGGCTTCTTTGAATTGTACAGAGGACTAAACAGTGCCCAGCTGGCCCAGGATCAGAAGAATGGACCTAAGTTGTTTAAAGCCACATTTCTCACTGCTTACCAGATGCTTTTCAGCTGTGCAGAGGTTGAAATAGGTTTGGTAGAGAAACTATCCTTAAACACAGCTTGGGATTCATTCTCTGACTCCTTATGTCATGATGTACCTTCTGTGACCTGGCGAACAAGGAAATCCAGTGGTACTCCATGTGTCTTAATATGTTCCCTTAAATATGTTGCTTCAACTGCTTTTCACTTCATGCTGCTTTAATACCAGTTCTCAATTAAAACAGAGGGAGCACAATATTCATAGTAATGATTTTACTTTAATGAGACCTAGAATTGTGGTCATCTTCGAGCACAGTTCATACCTTCTCGATTTGGGAGACACCAAGCATAGGCTACACAGATTTGAAGCAAAAAAATAACAAAACATTATCAATTACAACAAAGTGGCCTTTTTATCTTGCAGTTCCCCACACTCACACATTTAAATATTGAAGCCTTCATGTGAACACTGTACTTCAGAGATTGAGGACCAGTGCTTTTGAGAGAAGAAATGATTTTTCTAGGCATCGGTTTCTAGGCTATAGTATAGAATGTCTCACTTTAAGGCGTTCAGAGGAATACTATCTGCAAAGAATTTTCTATGGTGGCTGCAAGGACAATACAATGATTTTAGCAATTCACAATAGTTTCATCTACTTTGATACTGATAAGTGTGGGAACTTAAAATTTTTGGAGCGTGGTGAATTACTGATGACATCATTTTGAGAGATCCTTGTGTTGGATTCTGTTGCACGTAAATGCAAACAGAAAATGCAATACAGAGTTACAGTCTTGATTTAAAGTTATTTAAAAAATCTGAATCTGTTACTCAGAGTCCATCAAAATTTATTTCTGAGTGGGAATGGCATTTCTGTATTGCTCTGTGAGTGAGCATTTATCTCAAGGTTTTCAAGACAGTCTAACTATTTTACCCTTACTGCTCTGAGATCACTTAGATGCCACTGCCTTCCCAGATGTACAAGTTTGGGAAATATACTTTCTCTTTCATCTGATCACTCTTTCACTTTGGATCTTTCTTTCCCTGTATGCAGATCTCCACAAAATTTGACACATTGTCTCATCTGTGTTAGACGTAATGTATATTGTGTGTATATATATATAAAATTGTATATATATATAATGTATATAAACAATCTATGCATATAGATGCATAGCATCACTGCAGTCATTGGTGGTCCAGAAGTGGTGTTTTCGCATTTTCTTCAGGCTGTTTGCTATGTTCTCAGCTTGTCTGCAGAGGCACTGGACCTGCTCAGATTCTGGAGAAAGCATCCAAGCAATGGTCCTCTGTGAAAAGGAGCCATCCCATCTCATTACCAAGCACAGAGAAAAGGGTAAGAATCTGAGGTCAGCCAAGAGGAACCATAGTCAAGTGTTTTCTGCCTCCCAGGAGCCTGACTGCAGCCTGAGCTGGAAGATTTCAGATACCGTCTGGATTCCTGGGTAGTATCTGAGAATGTGTTTTGTGTAATGACAATATGCTCCTCCTAAGAAAGTGCAAAGCATGAGGACAGTGGTCCAGTCAAGGCATCTGCGTGGATCGAAGTCAGAAAGTGGATGTGGGACAAGTAATTTTCTGGGAAGACAGAATGCTTGAATCACTCGAAAATGCTCCAGATTTGTGCATCTGTTCTTCCTAAACTCACCCTGAAAGGCTGACACACACATGGCCAACCTCATCACACCAGCAAGCCTCTATCCAGACGATATCCATCTATGCTCTGGGATGTAATGCATCTTCCAAACTTATACTTGAACCAGATAGTTGCAATTTTCAGAATGCAGATGCTGTCACTGACAACGAATCAGACATTTGTTAACTCCAAAGAGATTTTAATGAAAAGAGCAATGGCCTTTATCCATCTCCCTGGCAGATTGCAGAAAACAGGTAAGCATGAATCATACTCCTAATCTCACCTGTTGTGTTAGAATTGAGCATGAGCCAGGGAAATAGCATCCCCTTTATGTTGTAATTGCACAAGTCTGTGACTCCACTGTGTCTGCAAATATAATGTGCAATAATAGCGACAGACTATTCTTGTTTGGAAGCCCCTTGGCTTTAAGGGGAAATCTCACTAACTGGAATTGGGATGAAATGGTTTAACACTACCCAGCAGATTATTAGTCTGTAAAGAATTATCACCTTCAGTTGCCCAACTCACAATCCCAAGGAGTGTGTCTATACATCCTGTCATCTCTAGTCACCTGCCATCTCCACACTGTAAACTCTTAGTCCTCAGTCACACCAGTGGCTCCCAGTAACATTTTAAAACCTGAAAGACGTTTTCCTTGGGAATCAACCTCACAAGGCAGCAGGGTTAATGTTTCTATTCATAGACATAAATAACAAATGAACTAAAGCAGACACAGTACACTCTGGGATATGGGGCATTTGTGCCTTGTTGGAATGCTAGTTTGCACAGGAATTGTCATGCTAATTTGGAAAAGGTATGACTGGGGGTTCACATGAAATCTGGGTCAAACTTACACTGCCTTGGATGGCAGGAATACTTAGATCCAGTATTAAAGATAGTTTCTTTGGAAATACAGAAATCTTTTGAAAGGAGCAACACAGATGTCTTCATGTTGCAAGCCAACATGAACATAAAAAATGTTAATGTCTGACATTTTTAAAAAGAGTGACTGAGAGTTCACATATACAGCAGAAATACAGACAAACCAGCACACATATGTCTGTCTTCATAGTCTCATTGTTGCTATCAGAGAGATCTTAAAGATAATGTCCTGAAGGATCTAGGGTATTTACAGCATGTCTAGTAGCTGGACTCGTGCCAATGGTGCTCACCTGTTTAATTAAACATAATACAGTTTCCAAGACTAAACAAAATTTATCATACTAGAGAAAACAATTTAAAATGTTTTCCTCTCTTCTTGACAAATAGGCATTTAAAACTTCTAAGCTTGTGGCAATACAGTCTGTCAGTGTTCCTGATATATAATTAAATGAATCAAATTGTTAAGTGTATCATGTGCTAGGTCTGTATACCTAGACAGAGCATTTTAGCAAGTTAATTAGATGCATGATAGCAAAGCATTATATACATTTGTTTTGCAGGAATACTTTATTCAAAACTATGTAAGAGTTGAATGGGTAGATTTTAATCTAGCATTTCAAATTTGCTCTTCTCAGAGGGCAACATTATTATGCTCACCTATAGATAAAAAAGGAATTTATGCAAAAGCATTAAAAGTTGGGAACTTAAGTAAGCCAGTGATATTCAATTAGTTATGGACAAAGTCTCCAAGGCCTGTTTGGTACCAGACCAAATAAAATATCCAGACCCTACCACTACTGCTTCCCAGCAGTTCTTCTCTATCCTCTATTCTCTATCTTATCTATCAGTCTCTCCCACTCTCTCTCTCTCTCCCTGTACTTAAGTAGAGTCAGCAGCAGCAAAGAGCTTGAGCAAGAGGTAACTGCCAATATTTGGCACAGACACAGTGGAAAGATGACCTGTAAGGTCCCTAAGTAGACCATGAGAGAATTCTCCTGTCAAAATCCTCCTGATCTTTCCACAAGTACTCTCAACACAGTTTAGGCACTCCTAAATACTTTTAAGTAACTTTAACTTGTATGGGTAAAAATAGTACCTCTCTGGGGCAGACAGTGAAGCTTTTTGATAGAGAACAGATATCTGGGAACAGGTAGAGTTCCTCAGGTTGCAGGGATTCTTTATCTGGACAGGTAGAAAGCTTTGAGGGGTAAAAAATTTGCTCGTTTGGAGTAAGTTTTTATTAGAAGCTGAAAAGCAGAAAAATTAGTTTGTACATCCTAGTTACTGATGTTTTCTATGCAACTGAAAGCAGTGCATGCCTCCAAAAATCCTCTGAAAGAATTTTAAAGAATTTCCAAGAAAGCCTCTGTGGTCTTTACACTACAAAACACATCAGAAAACAGTACAAATAAGGTTGTATTAGCATGAATATCTAGATTCAAGTTAGTCAACCTGTTTCAATGTTTCCTCTTCAATACACATATCTCAAGAGTCCATACGGTAACATGTCCAAATTCAGAACTGTGCACCAAAATAAAGTCTTCATGCAAGAAAATATACAACTTGCAATGCCATGCCAAGGCAAGTTGGGGAAGCTGTAATGGGCTCTAATAGGCACTCCCTGAAACTGCTATGTACTCTATTTTCAGCCAAGGAGCATTCAGAAAATGTGACATTATTTTTCTCCTCTGGAAAACATGAGAAAACACCAGAGAAATGACTCTTCACCTGATCCTCCTAATATGAGTAATTTTCTGGTTTGACACCATAAAAAGAGTGAGAACAGGGGATCTTTGACAAAGAGAAAGCCGTATCCCCACCATGAGGATCACAGCCTGCAAGTCAGCACAACGCTGTCTGTGCAGAGTGAAGTGGGGCAAGCACAGGGCTGGGGTGTGGATGCTGAAAGCTGGAATGATGCATGGAGCAGATAAGCCCCTGGGAGATTTAAAGTGAGTGGGAGGAAGGGGCTGACAGAACGTTTTTGGGACGCTTTTTTTGGTGGTTGCTGTTGTTGTTGTTTGCCCTCCCCTAAGCCAACTGGGCAACGCAGAACAAGATGCAGGCTTTGGAGTGTATGTGAAAGGTGAGAAAGGAGTAGATAAAGAACAGGCTCCTGCCTGAGGTAGGAAAGGTGTTGGCAACCTGGAAAATAAGAGAGAAGAAATGTAAACAAAAGGCACAGTTGTGCAAAGCTTGGAACTGAAACAAGCATGTAGCTCATCTTCGATGCCCCAGGTAAGCAAAAACTACTTTAAGTTCTTAGTGAAATTATACCTCACTAATGTTTTGCATGCTGGCCTCATCTTACAGTCTTAGCCAGATAGACATTATGCCCTTTTCCTTCTGGGAAGTCCATTAATATGCAAAGAGTGAATATAAATGCAAATGACTGATCACAAATCGCCTGTTACAGAACTGTCATTATTAACTAAGAAGTATTGGTGGGCTTGGAAGCTAGAAGAAGCACTAAGTTTTTCATATTGTTCTATGTGACAAAAGGAGCTTATTTCTTCAATATTACTCTCTATAGTTCTTGGCAACAGAATGTTTCTGAAAAATTAATAACAATGAAGCTACAAGCTTGTTAAATATTACCTTTAAGCAATTTACTGTCTTGCATGAGATTTGCTTTTTTTGTCCTTGGCTATCTTAATGATGGATTCCTCAGGCAATGCAAGGACAATTCAGTGTTGTGTATGTAACTGTAGTTAAAGCTTAAAAGCCCTAGTAATTGCTTTTATTCTTGTATTTTTAACTGAAATGTTGTATTTTGGGGGGAACTGAAAATAACCTTCAGAAAATGTCACAAAGAACAACCCTTTTCCAAAACTCATCAGTGAGCTTGGGATCACACACCTATTTTGACAAACAGTAGTTACTCCAGTTAAAAAGCAGTCATTAAATCTGATTTATTCAGAGCCATTTAGCTAAGTCAAATGGCACACCTGCAGTTTTGAAAAAAAAGGGAAAAACAACTAAGCTAAGTAATTGGTTACTAAACTCAGTGGTTCTACTCTGCATTGAAAAATTGACTAAAGATGCTCCAAATATTATTTTATGGGGAATAATTTAGGAAATAAACCATATTTGAAAAGATTGTTTCAAGAATAAAAAAGGAAGAAAAAATATATTATAGTGTTCAGTAAAATTATTTTAGAAATCATGTTTCTTTTAGAACTATAAATAAGAAACAGCATTGATAATCATTTGTTTATTGTAATATGTTGTTTCAAGGTAGAATATAAGTTCCAATTCCTCATATGTATATTCAAATCTGAATTCCCTGAGTTTAATCCTTCATTTAAGAATAATTTGATGATTACATATTAAGCTACAATAAAGATTATATATATCATTTTTATTGGGAAATGTAATCATAATAATTTAAATATA
>WTSP01014452.1:0-13259 GCA_025331215.1 Actenoides lindsayi | reverse complement strand
TTTGGGGAGGGAGGGGGGTTAACAGAGAGCATCTGTTATAGGTCTAAGGGGCTGCCCTGACCCTAAACTGTGACAAAGTCCTTAGCAGGGCTCTGAAAGAGGAAACTACTGACTGTCTCAGTGCAAGCCCTTAGCAGGGCTCTGTGTCATAACTCTTAATCCTACTTTTTGACTTTATGAAACTGCTCAAGTGCAAACCCCTGGGACTCTGGCAGGTAAATGTCACACTCTTACCCTTAACGTGACAATATTTGACAATATTAGAAACTAAAGGACATCAAAGCGTATTTGAAATTGGGTAGGTAAAAATGTTAATTCAAGTACAACGCATTTTGGCACTCTTCTTGCTACAGATGTCTGTTTTAAGGTAAACCTTGGGCATCTTCCAGTACAAATATGTAGCAGTTTCTTTAATGGAAATTGAATGATGCAAGTGTTCTGATGATAACCAGATGTTTTATTGATACCTAGGTACATAGGTACTGTAGACAAATATCAAAGAGATCACAGAAATAAATTTAACAGAAAAAGCCAGACAAGCAGAGGTACAACAGCAGTTCTGGGTGGGGGTTATATTTGTTGTTTTTTTTTTGTTTGGTTTGGTTTGGTTTCTTTTGTTTGTTTGTTTGTTTGTGGGGGGTTTCTTGATTTTTGTTTTGTTTTGTTTTGTTTTGTTCTGTTCTGTTTTGTTGGGTTTGTTTTGGGGTTTTTTTTGTTTGGTTTTTTTTGTGGTATATTATCTGTAACTAATAAAATACAACTATCTGGAAAAACAGTAGACATGTGCTTGATATTGCACCTTTTGCCAGTTACAGACAGGATTGCTAGTTTGCAGAAGCTTTTCTATATATTACCAAAACCAAAGAAGGGCCCATCTCAGCTCAGGCAATACAGAAGCATTAGAGATTAACTCAGTCTTTCTTCTTGAGGATGATAAAAGCCTGAGGCTCAAAGGAAGGGGATTTTGGTAGGAAGTGAGTAAGATCCTAGTGTAACTTTTGAACTTCATCAGAAACATGCTTCCAAAACTCATTCATAAAGTGATCATACATGAATCAAAATGAGAAAACTAATTCATAGCCACCTCAATAAAAACTAAAAAAAAAGGAACCAATGAGGTTTTTAATCTATTTCAGAGGCAGACTTTGCAAAAATTAAGAAACAGATGTTGAGCTAATGAATAGCTTTTATAAGTTAAATAATACCATCTGTTTTTAACCATTTATCATCTCTTTTTCTCTTTTTCTAAAGTAAAAATAGAGATCCCCTAGGTACACTCCTAAGAAGTAAATAGTCCTATCATGAATATTCTGACATTAGGCACTCAAACACCTGAAAATTCTGAAGCAATAAGATGTCTTGGCCACTTTACTCAATGTCAGCACACAGTATCAAAGAAGTAAGATATATATGGGAAGTCCTTGATCATTTTTTTCTTCATCAGGAAGAAGCAGTTGCCAAGCTCAGAATAACTATTCAAAAGTCGGGTGTAGAAATGTCTTCTGGAAAAAAATGCTTCTTTAATGCTGAACAACCCATTCTTCAGAGGATGTGTGAATCAGGAAGTCGTTTCTTTTTTGTATAGCAAGTTCACAGCCTATTCTTTTACCTTTCCATTTGGATAAATATAAATTTTCACACATTGTTTCCCATAGAGAATAAACAATATGTAATATGACTGAATTAATGCTACTGAAGAAAAAGAAATTCTTATAATGTGCCTATTTCTAGTGTGCGCAACATCAAAATCCCAGTATTGCAAACATTTTACATTCTATGTAGTTCTTATTAAATAAGCTAATGCACAAACTGGATATGTATTGTCTACTACTTTATTCTTGGGATAAAATCTGAAGTTGTAGATAATTTAGGTAAAGCTATGGGAAGCTACTCAGTCGTACATGTGTGATGACAGGCATTGTAAAAAGAAAATACACTATAATTGATTACAGGCCCCATTATTGAACTTAAAGACCTGTCAAACAGTATCAAAATCATGAGACTCCCTAGGTGCTTTTGGTTTCTAACCTGGATCCTACTGCAAAAATAACTAAACTAATCATATTATGCAAAGGTTTAAGAAATTGTTTATTTGCTTTTCAAACTATTCCAACCCTGGACAGTAAACAAAATCATTGCAGTACTTAAGACTTATCTTTTCTGTAGTATAAGTATTTCATATGTTAGCTTTGACAAAAGTTTTGATTGCATACATGATTTTGAACTGAAGCATTCTCTTTTTTTCCAAATCCAAACTGACTTTCTCCTTTCTGCTTTGCTTGACTGTGCAAAACTCATAAGTAATAGTGCAAAGTGAATCAAAATACAGACTGATTCTGCAGTGAAATACTTGGTATCAAAGCCTACATTGTGAAATCTTATGGAAATTTAAAAAAGAACCAATGGCCAATGTCTTGAAAGATCCACTGGATAAACATATATATGTATCTTTCTCAGAACATTTCCATAGAGAGAAGAAAAACAACAGTTTTCCTAGAAAATTTACACTTGTCAGCTGGATTTATGATGTGCACATGTTACTCAGCAAGAGGACTTTTTTGAACTAAGTGTACTCAGAAGGGGTACCATGTAGAGCAATTCATACTATGAATAACATCAATAAATATGGGGCAAGAAATAAATCTGGGTCATCAACAGAGGCTGGTATATGTTGTTTTGGTACATCTGCTTCACCTCTTAGATTGTCAAACATTTAAAACATAAGACAGATTGCTGTAAAAGTTGGATTTTTTCCCATTTAAATGAGAATAGAGACAAGTAGGAATGAGGTCTGTGCTAAAAGACCTAAATTACTTTTTGTGTGAGAGGAAAAATGCTAGTTTTCAAAACAACAGCATGAAGTCCCCACTGAAGATTGTAACAAATTCTCATGGTTCTCTACTTGTTCATAGTGGAGAAGCTGCTTATATATTCTTGATAAGGAAGAATATGGTCAAGGATGGATTTGTGTGAATCTATATACTTACTGGGAAGTCTCTAGCAAGCATAAGCAAGGGATAGGTGAAACATACCTTCACAGTCTGGGCTAGAGCACAGGAATAAAAATGAGATGTGGGAGGCTTTTTCTAACCAGGCAGGGTCTAGCTGAAGACAGTTCTTCACAGTTTTTGTTTCCTTTCCACCCCTACCTCCAATACTTTGATGCAGGAGCCCCCTTTGATTTTATTCAACAGCATTTACTGTATTCTTAGCCTACACAAACAGAGCCTCTTTATTAAGCAAAGAGAAAGAGAACTGAACACTCAAAATAACTTTCTTCTTAATTTTCGAAGAATGCAAAATAAGACAAATATCAATACCTTTAACTCTGGAATCCAGTGAGTTTGTGGCACTCTAGCTGGTTTGAGAAAAATTATTTTATAGTAAGATTGTCTTACAGATAACCAAAGTGCTTCTGGGCTGTATGTGGGAGTTGATTATTGCTACATGTGAGCAGCCTAGAGAAATTAAGAGCCAACTCAGTATTAGTAAAACAGAGCTTGAAAGAGCATCCTATTTACTTGTTACCAGCCTATAAAATTATTTGTCATTGTGACCACTGGACACAAGCAGAGAAGCCCAAAGGGATGTGTTATTCCATTGGCATAGTAAAAAAACTACAATGTCTCTTAATCATAACTGATTCACTGCCTCTGTTAGCAAAATCATCTGGTTTTGAGAATCCTGTGTACATTTTGCAGGAATTCTGAGGGCTCCATCATGCCAGTGAACCTCCAGAAGTGGCAACTCTGGGTGTTTTCAACACAGCTGTGTTCTCTGTCAAAAGAAAAAGTGGATGAGAGGAATGACAGAATTAAAGGAAAGACATCACCTCTGGAAAATTATGAAAACACACCCTCGGATAAATTTGACATATTCAGGGCACAATTTTTGATGGTTCTAGGAGAAAACCTACCATGTATCCAGTGGTTTCTATGCAGCTGTAGCTAATCTGTCAACTTCAAGTTTTTGCATGCACTGTAACTATACTTCATCACAGACTTTCCACTTCCAGTTGAAGAGGTCTCCAGCTGAAGGAGCTCTGAGGTATCTCTAAATGGTCAGGCAATAATGTCTATGATGGTACACTCACTGCATGAACATCTTACTATTGTATAATGTATCCTTCTTAGAAGTTCAGGTTACCTTTTACAATACAGGAAAAAAAAAATATTGTCCTTTGGTTCTCTAGAACATGCTGTTTCATGCTCAAGTGTAATATTTTGATGTACTACTCATGTTGTGATGAAAATAACCAATGTAATTTAGTCCATTTGTCAGAGTCATGCACACAGTACTCAGGAGTTTTGTCCCCAAAAGATATTTTGTCCAAGATATGGTGTTAATTTGTTTATTTCTCAAAATATTGTGTTGCAATTCTGCAGTAACCAGAAGGTTCCAGCGTACGTATTTATACCATGCAATATATGGCTAGAAGTTTCAAAAGAAGACACCTTACACTTTAGCAGCGTAACTTTTATGATACTGACAGGTCAACACTGGGTATTCATCGAGATATTTGTGATGAACTGCAAGTAATAAATTCTGGCCCTGAACACTGGAATACTCTCAACTAATTTTTTTTCTGATCTTGCAGTTTCATTACTGACAGGGAGGACAAGGTCACATAAAGTAAGCAGCATAACAATGTTTGATATATTGTTAAGCAGTCCTTATTGATTCAAGTTCAGCAATACTTATTTTTAAACACTGAATGATTCCTAAATACATACTCTGTTGGGACTACGAATTACTAAATGTTATCCAAGTGCTCAGTACTTTACTGAATTACAGCTTAGTGTTCATAGCAGGGACTGATACAAATTGAAGGTACTACCAGAGGGAGACATTTCTTTGTGAGACTCAGCAGTGACATCTGACCAATATAAGTCAACCATTGCAACTAATTCTCATGTCAGTCTTTTACTTTTAGATGAGACAGTGGGGCACAGAAGACATGTCTTCTGGGATCAGAAACATGGATTTGAAATGACTGAGAAGAAAATATTTCTTGTTGTAAAAACTAAATTTGAATTAAAACATGCTTCTTTTAAGATGTCATAAGCTGAATTGAAAATTTTTATTAAACAACTTTAGTGTTCAAGTTCCCTGGTTATAAAAGTCAATTTAATTTTGAAAGTGAGTTGCTAATCTACAGCTAACAACACACAGATGTACATTAGCTTACTTTACTGATCTTTATAAGGAATTCAATTTACGGGCAGGGGGGGTTGGAGTTTGAATTTGTAAGTGTTCACAACTGTAAAATAGAACATTGCTTAGCTCTTTGCATTTAACAGTCTTAGTTGCTAAAAGTCCATTTATCTCCCATGTGGTGGTAGTTCTGTATATGCAATCTTAGCTTTATAGAGAAGGCTAGAAATCTGTTTCTAAACCTTGTCCAGAGAAATCCATTGTTTTCAGATGGAAAACAAGAAGCTTTGCTGCTGTTCTTCAAGTTACTTTTTGAAAAGGGAGGCGGAGGATCCGTAACACCAGCAGAGATGCAGCCCTTGGACCAAGATGAGAAGGTGGCCCCAAGATTGAAAGCCAAACACTGAAAGCAAATCTGGACAATGGTTAAATAGTGATTCGGATATTCCAAAAACTAGGAATCACCCTGAACATGGTAATTACTTCTTTCCATCAATACTGCTTCATGTACAATTACACAGGTGTAATATCAGTACATTATTCAAGTACTGATTAAATCAACTGCTGAAGGTGCAAAAACATCCCCCAAAATCAGTGACAAAATTCTTGTATGATTCCCTATCAGTCAATAACAATTGACACCAACTCTCCTGGTTTTACTGCGCAATATCTTGTATTGGAATTGCCAAATGACAATAAGTTTAAGAAGTTATATTGTTTACTAAGTATGTATCCTAATAAAGCTGTACAGAACGGTGAGAGTCCAATTTGATCCAGGTAAGAAAAACACCCCACCACAAAGTCTTCATTTCCCAAACTTTATTTTCTCCTTCTATTGTATTTTTTGTAAAGAAAGCTCCTTCAGGCCATGTGCTAATAGCTATCCAGGAAATAATGCTTTTTTTTATAAATAAAATTTTAGCTTGATGTGAAGTACAATATTAACTCCAGAATAAAATGACATCTTGGAGATCTTTTTGTCAGGAGTGACAAAATAAGAAGTGAGATTGGAGAGCATTTCAGGGGCTACAGCTAAAATATCTGTAATTGAAATGACCCTACATCAATCAGCCCCCTAAAACAGCATAGCACAGCTCAGCACACACTCTGAAGTCATTGCCTTACAGATGTCTAGCAATATATATTTTATTTCAATATTAATGAGTCTTCCTGGGGAAGGTTTTAGTTAACACAACAATTTCATTTTAGTTGACACCCAGACATAAATCGTGCTCTCATTGAAAGATTTCAACTTTAAAGCAAATGGTCTTGTTTACATGTGTATGTGATAAAACCTCTTGGTGTTTCAGGTATTAGAAAGTCCTCAGTGTCCTTACAGCTCTTTTGTAACCAAGGTCTCAAGCTCTGTAATAAAAGTGCTGCTTTAGTCACTGATGTAATTTTTCTTCTCTTTTGTTATTTCTTCCAGATGAGAGAATAACTAGTCTTCAAAGTGTTTTTTCAATGGTTCAGTTCAGATAAAGTAAGAATTAACCTGAAATTTATCTACCTCTCAAATGAAATCTAACTATATTCTCCTGTATTAAGTTCATCCACCATGTGGTCAATGTTGTTATAAATCTCTCTAGATAGAAGCTTTGCTGGGTATTGTATTGTTTATTTCATCATGAATGCCATGCTGCAACACTCCGGATCAAAACTTAACAACCATGCTCAGATTCAGGACTTGAATTGGGCTTGCATAAGTCAAAATATCTAATTCAATGAGTGCAGTGAAAATTGCTTTGGTGACTTAAATGATATTGTACAAGAAAATATCTGGTTTTGAATACTGCAATGTTGAGGCAGACCCCAGTTCTTTCCAGCTTCCATGAAGGCTACTTACATTTTTAGTTTCTGACAGTTTGTCTACCCATCTGAAGTACCAAGATAAATGGGAGGATATGGTTATAAGTATCTTATGATGTCAAACCAATACAGAATGAGGGAATGTAAATGAAATAAAATGTGCATCACTATACTGACTTATGTAAAGCCGTTGTAGAGTTGTTGGATTGCAGAAATATTAGGTATTATCATATTTAGCTATTTTTCCTCACTAAGAAAAGATGAAAGATTTGACAGGAAGCTGTTCTGGGCTTTCAATACCGTAGACCAAATTTAGCTTCAGGGAAAGAGCCAACACCCAGGATCAGGGATTTGTATGAGGTACAAAGAAGGAATTTCAGATGCTGAAAAATGGTCTGAGAGGTGAAAAGGACTTAAACCTGGCAAAAGTGGACCTAATTTTGGTCTCTTAACAAATCTCAACTTAGATAAAATATTAATAGGAAAAAATAGGGGCATAAAAGGGAGAAGAGTAGTGATCAAGAAGATGACTACATTAGGCATAAAAAATATTCGGGAGAGGAGCTGAGACAAAAAGTATCCTGAATTGTCTTCCATAGTTTAGTCTCTACATCAAACTTTTACCATAAGGTGGCCAAGACAAGACTTACTTCTTCACCTTTGTGTTTTTAATCCTGATCAGAACACTCTGCCAGTGGTAAGGAAGCAAAATCTTAATTCTTGTCCTGCTTGAGAAGATATGACAGCTTTTTGCATCTCAGTAAATACCTAGCCCAGCCAGCTGTAGTCATTAAACATGTGGTACCCTTGGATTTTTCTGTATAGAATTATGATCTCTGTGATGGTTATTATTAAGCCAGGAAGGCAGAATGAAAATGAGTGGGACTCAGTGATAAAGCACAAGAAGACATTCATGTTAGATGCTAAAGACAAACTTGGGCTCTAGGCCCTCACATCAGTGAGCACTTAATATAAAGCAGCCAGTCAGGAACACAAACTCCCAGCGTCAGTTGGTAAGCTATTTTAAAGAGAAAACAAAACAATGCTGCCTCCCGACAGTCTCTGAATGTGAAGATGCTTGCCTTTGGAGAGTAGGGTTTTCCAAATAATTATCTTCAAAATATTTCTCGACCTTTCATTGGGTTTTTCCCTAAGTTTATATGCTGGTATCATATATTATCATCAGTATAGTCAGTATCAGGCTTAAAAAACACAGACTAATGTTTTCAAGACAGTGTAAGTCCCTTTATTTACCTAGTGATTTTGATTTCAAGGAAGAAAGATAAACATGATTTTTTGATAGGAGGAGAAAATAATAGAAACCAGTCTCTTGCCTTCTTTTTTTTTTTTTTCCCTTTTCTTTTTCTTTTCTGCAAGATCATGCACATCTGGTAAGAGGAAAACATTGTGGAGGAGTTCCCTCTTTAAACACTGGCAGCACAGCACAGTACAAAAAAGGCAAGAGGCTGGATACATAGTCTTAATGAGGATTTGTTTGTTCATTTGTCTATTCTCTATGAAAACAAAAAGGGCAAGAAAGCTGCTTAAAATCAACATAGAGGCCCCAAAAAGTCTGACTATCAACACTGCGGATCACTCTTGCATTTTTACTTGTGCTGAATATCAGGAAAATGTAGATTTCTAACATTTTTTTCTCTTAGTCTCATTTCTTACCCTTCTTGCAATCTTTTCCACAGTAATCTATGATTCCATCTAAGGAGATGCAGTCTGGTTGAACCAGTTAGAGTCTGGAAATTAGAACTTCTGAAGTTTTCATTCCATCTGTGACACTGTCTACAGACTTCAGAAAAATTATTACCCTTTCTGTCTCAGATTGCTCATTGTGCCCATCTACAAAATGGCTGCAGGTGATCTGACTCTGATTGTGCCTCAACACTGTGCATAATCCACACTGCAGGCATTCTTGTTCCCTAAGCAGGAAAGGCAGAGGTGGCAAAGCAGGCACTGTTATAGTGTGATGACAGTCAAAATGATATTTTGATGAAATAACAGCACTGCAGACACTACAGATCTAGTTGCGGATTTAATGAGTTTACACTACATATAGTAATGATTTTGCTTTTCCTTTCCCCCAGGCAAACCAATTTAAAGACATATAATGAAGAAAAATTAGTGAATGGTTCTGTTGTACATTTTAAACTGAAATAAAACTGTTAGATTCGCAACCTGGCTGTAAATTGCCTTCAAGGGAGTACGGCACTAGGATATAGAAGTTCTATATACCTTTGTCAATGTTTATGGTCAGGGCCCTCTGCTAATATATTTTCCAAGGTATATAGGGCAAATCTGCTCCAATCCTGCATTCTTTATACAGGATTATTAAATAATATTGCATGGCAATGCAACAGTCTGATTGTTATCTTTCTGTTCTCATTGGTTTAATGTAATTTACAGAGTTCAGCAACACACCTGTCAAGATGTACACATTTCAGTATATGCACTACAAACATTCCCAAGGACACCAATGGCTTGACTTTTTTCAAGGTCATAAGAGCATAAATCCTATCTCAAAGCAGCACTATGAAACATTTGAAGTAAGATAGGAGTTTCACTAGATGTCTAGAGAAGAAAGCAGATATTAAAGATGCCTTGTCCTTTCTGTCTGGAATTTCTTGTTTTTCAGGCACACCTAGAAAATTCATTCATGAATGAAAGTGGAAAATAAACTTTATTTTTGTCATCAAAAGTAATTGCAGCTGATATGGAGAAGGGGCAGTGGAGGCACAATGGAACTGTAAGAGTCTCACTTGACTCTATTCCAGTGAAAAGAAAGAAAATGGGGTACATTATTTGATGGCCTTCTCTCTGAACGTTTATGCAGAATAAACCCTGCCCTCCAATTCTCTCTTTTCTTGGTGGAACATTACTTTTTGTCAGCATTTCCTTAGAATGACAGTGGCCATCTTCCACACATGAAGTTGAGGTTTCCTGGAATTCCAAGTGATGGCTTACATCTGTCTGAATGCTAACACCATTTTGTAGCCTAAAATTCAAATAACTGGTTGTCACCAGCTAGTTCTAACAACCTATTCACTCTAGTGCTTTAGCACTAGACCATTTAGAAAACCTCAGACACTTTTAGAAATCAAGCTGTCAATGTGATTCAGCTTCTTCAAGAAATGATGCCTTGACTTAGTGCAGTAGTGTTATTTATGAGCACATAAACATTAAAAAGCAATATATTAGGACACTGGATACTCTAGTAAAACTAGGTATACATATTGCTATGTATAGATGTACTTATAAAAGAAGCAGATTCAGTATGTGCTGTTTTCTTAACAGTATTTGAGACCTAAACCATGCATTTTATGCAGATACATAAGTATTTGGGCAACTACACCCATTCCCTTATTAACCACAAATGTGGCCTGACCTCATGCTGGAACTCCTATAGTGGTTAAGATATGCAATCCATTCAATGAGCTGAATTAATGAAATAATTTGCTTCAAAGAACCTGAAAACATCATATTTGCATACTGAAAGTTCAAATCTTTTCACTGAAGTTACACTGTATATAGTGGTTGCTCTTGAATAAATTTTTCTCCCAGTTGTGTTTCATGGTTGTGGTAGCTACGTGCCTTAGGTATGAACTCTTTACAAAAGCCCTGTCTGCTTTAAAGAGTACAGATTTCTGAGGCTTGGGGCTGTGCTTCCTTTTTAAATTCTGAAATTGTGAGGCTACAAGGTGTCTAGTTCCCCAAGAAAGACACTGGAATTTGACAATTCTGCCAGCTTCAGAATATGTATGTATGCATGTATGTATGTATATGTATGTATATGTATGTATGTATGCTCAGCCATCTCAAGTTTACAAACACATTTGGAAAAGACAGAAAGCAAAGTTCTATACTGGTGGCTTCATTCCACCAAAGTCAGTGGGGTTATTCACTTTTCCTACTGCAAGGATCTGCCCCCCTAACACCTCACCTATAAACAGTAGACTAGTAGTAGAAAATCCATGCAGATTTTTGCACACATCCCCAGGTACAAATGTGCCCTTCATTTGAATAAACTGCAAAGTCAAAAAAACCCCCTTCTTTTATTTTAAAATAAATAGAAATCACTAAAGAAATACATGAAAAGGAATGAGATGTAAGGTTATTAACACTGTATACAGGTAGTATCTGGCTTCCACTTTCTTAGAAGCAGGGGATAAGATATTTTGGTATGGAGAATTCCTGAAGAATCTTAATTTAGAAAGTATATTTTCTGGTTACTAACACAAGATGTTTGTGTATCATTTGCTGTTTTGATTGTATCATAAGCATTTTATACCAATTTTGTCTTTTACCTTGTATATCTCTCCAGAGAACTGTAAATGTGAACTTCTTCAGATATGGAGATTCTAGTGCGAACACTAATTTACTCTTTGAGAGAGGTTCTCAATCCCAACAACCTATCCATACTTCTCCATGTCTCACTGTGGGAAGGGTGGGAATCAATAACCAACAAAAAGAAAGCCATTATGTGGAAGCGAGAACTGTTATCATGGATTATGGAAGCAGAATTAGCTATTCATAAAACTTAGATCTGATCTATTTTTCTCAGTAGCTAAGGCACTGAATTTGCATATTTGCAAATGAAAAGTAAGGTTTCTGGATGAAGTTGATATTGTCCTGAAGGACTCCAGTGTGAAATTTTTGAAACATCCTACTTCTCAAACACGTTGTCGTAGAAAACACTGCTGATTTTCACTGAATTCAATATTGCTTAAGCATACCATTGGCTCAGTTTCTGCCAAATCAGCTTCCACAAAGCTATGTATTTAAATACTACGTATTTATATTTGTCATGCTTTCCACAGAGGTAATTTAATCCAATTGTTATGATGTTTACATGAGCTTAGATTTTAAGGACTGAAGATACAAAATAAAATCAAACTGCAGAAACCTGAAAAGCATCAGGGCTTTCCTTTTTTTAGTAAACATTATTTCAGCACCTCTACCTAGACAAATTATTGTTAAGAGAGTAAGAAATATCGGGGAGAGATCCCTTGAAGAACTACAGAAGCTAAATTCTAACTGTTACATGTACTGCATTTCTAAAACAAAGAATGGCATGAATAAATTGTATTAACAGTTTCTATGGGCAAGTAGAATTGAAATTACATGGATAAGTATAACAGGAAGAATTCAAAATCCTGAAAACATTTGATGATATCCTGGGTAGTAAATTAGTTTACCTGTTTGATTAAAAGCTAAATAGGTGTGCAATAGAGATTTATATTCTTTTTGCTCATGAAAAAAAAAAAATCTATTTTTGATATATGTATATATATTTTATATATATATACTTTGTAAATGAGGGATTAAGACAACACAAGGTACTTTTTAAAAGATTTATGAAATACCTCATTTTTCCTTGTTTATTTTGTGACTCTTATCACTCATACTTGTTTCATCTTGCACAACTTAAATTTTGATCTGGCAAACTGGGCATATAATTATTGTTTTATGCAACAAGGACCTAATATAAGTCAGAACACATTGATAAAGGAGGGTAAAAAGTAGACAAAGGTACTGGATAGGTTAATGGTGATGGGGATTATCTGTATTCTGGAAACATATCCAAGGCATTGCACAGTGAACTTAATGTAAGATCTCCCACTGACTTTTTCTGGGGCAGACACACATGCTCAGTCTAATGCATTAGAGTCAACCTGAGTTAGAAGAAAAAAAACCAAAACAAAACACATACTACACTCTGAAAGTCATTGAAGAGATGCAAAGCTCAGTTAAGCAAAGACAATGATCAATCATAAAGAATCTTTTGCTGTTTTTGTCATCCTTCAGAACAGATCTATGAAGAAAAATGGACAGGGTTGATAAAGGTCCACATGCTAGAAAATCTCCACTGAAACAGCTTCATGGAAAAAACAACTGCTGTCCCACAAAGTCAGAGAGAAACCCTATACAGCAATTATTTGAGCAGGACTCTGATCCACTGAATGTTTAGTTATTTACTCAGTGCAGTAGCTCCAACAGCAGAGTTTGAGGACTACTACTCAGCTCTATTGTAAGCTGATGATTAGAGCATTTTCCCGAAAGGCTGGATGAAAACAGGAACCAACATTTTGCTACATTCCATCTGAGTTTTCTTGGCACCTCCTGTGGTCATACAGGCAGTTCTGTATAGCTTCCCAGGCCTCCAGGTGTGTTAGTCCCAAAACCAACCCACCAGACCAAGTGACTATAGATCTGTTAGTCTGACCTCGGTACCAGGGAAGGTCATGGAGCAGATCATCTTGAGTGCTCTTACAAGCCATATAGAGGGC
>WTSP01014451.1:26748-54292 GCA_025331215.1 Actenoides lindsayi | reverse complement strand
GTTTTAAGATGTTTATTCCAGGTTAGGAATGTGTATGAAAAATTGTTTAGCTATCTAATCTCTTGAGTCCTTTCCATTATATTTTTGACAAATTTCTTCCACTTTTCATTTTAAATAGTCACTCCTGTTAATAAAATGGTCAGTCTGGTGTCCTACAGAATTTCATCTGAACTGTCAATCTATTAGCAAACTGGTAGCCTCCAGCAATAGGATTCATCTTGATTTTTTATTTTTTTTTTTCCCCACTTCCATATACAATTCTCTAAAGCACTTTCTGGAAAAGGAGAGACTTCAGGTCACAGACTTTCACAGGCCTTCAAGGAACATTGCAGCTCTGCTTTATAACTTCCCTTTGTTGTGAAATGACAGTCAGTTATCTTAGTTTTATTATAAGACCTTTGGTGCTTTCCCCGTGTCTGGCCCTAACCAGGCTTCACTCCTATCTGTGCAATCATAGTGAGCTATTACGGAGCCAGAGAGGAGTCACACCATGATTAGCACTTTTATGGATAGCAAATACAATAGAAAGCATTGACATCTGCTTAGTCCTCTGGTTAGTTTAGCCCTTGCTCAGGTCTGTCCTGCTAAAACTATATTAGGAAGGAAAGCTTGTTTCCAGATTCTGCACAGCAGGTCTCAGCTGTGCGATGCTGTTAACTGAATATTTTATGATAACCAAAACATTAGACAAAGCCATCACAAGTGAAAACCTTCTTGCTATGCAGCTTGCATACTGAACAAGTGAAAACCGTGGTCTAGATGGCAGTCAGGACTCTAGAAGAGTTCTTAGTCACATGTATAATGTTCTCAGTGTCTTTTATTGTACTGGACCTTGTACTGGTATTGGAAAGAATCATGCAGTTTGCTTCTCTTGGCATATTAGTTAAACATATTTTTGTATAATGCAAAATGTGAGCCATATGTATATACGTATGCTGTTTTGATTTCCACATAATGTCAAAAGCCATCTTCCTCAATGCACACAAGGATCTATTCCTTATGAGCTTCATAAGCAGGAAAATAATCGTTTTACCTTGAAAAGCAGGTTTTTATTTACAAAAAGTTGGAATTCTTCCCTGAGGAATAATCAGAAACCAGAAGCATTTCTGTTTGTTCCTTTTGAGGCAATGTTATGAATGTTGGTGTGTAAGCCATGCAGGAGGGGTGTATTTCTCAATAATAGTTCCCTTGGGATTGTTTTGGCTGAGGGAAAGAGCTTTAGCTGTTACTTCACGGTTTTCTAGACCATGTTCAGAAATAGCTGCATAATAGCTCATTTCATTATGGTATATGGGAATAGATTTCAAATAATTGGTGAAAATGGGAGAAAAATAAAATCTTTAGCAATTTAGACATCTAAGCAGCATTTTTGCTCCCCTCAGTATAATGTCCTGGTACTTAATCATCAAGAGTAAATGACTTTCTTTCAGTTATACTAATTTCACTATTTTGTTTTCTGCTTTTTGTTTTGTGTCACAACTGAAAACCGTGTATGAACAGCATTCCAGTTGGCACTCAAAGTGATAGTATATGTCTGTGATTTGGGCAATTAATTTCCTAGTTCTAGGTCACCAGGTGATTTTGTGATTCTTCGTTCTGTATCACCTGATCCCCTCATGTGTCAAAAACCGTGTTAGTGGCTGTTAAACTCTAGGTATGTACTTGAGTGCTTTTCTGATTCTTTTTCTCAAGTATATTGCCTTCAAGAGTGACACTTGCCTTATTTAATCAATACTGTAGTAAAGGAAGAAAGTCATCGCAGAGAGAAACCACTTCATATCATCTTAAGTTTGGGCAGTTCCTTCAAGGTTCTTTAAAACTGAATCAAGATTTTTACTTTGCCACAGTAACCTGTGAAGGGTTTATAACATGAACGTGGAACTGAGGTGAAGATCTTTGTGGTGTAGATGTTCTTGATGAGGTGGACTGCTCCATTTTAAATCAGACAAAGCTTCTTTTGTATTTGCCAACTCATGCCTGGCTTACCTGTGAAACATTTCATCCATTTTTTGTTATTTCATCTCAACCAATATTAGACCTAGATTTCAGACTTTTCTAAACTATACTTCAGTGACTGAAGGTTGTGAAAGAGTTTGGCTTGATGAAACAAGACAAAAAATAAGCAGAGATGTGATTTTTCTCTAGATAAAACACTAAAACTGTAAATGCCAGAGAAGAGAAAGAACTAAAAAAAACCAAAACAAAACAGAAAACAACAAATATATCTGGACTATATATAAAAATACAAACTATTTCAAAATCAAATTCTAAAAAAAAGTAGCATAAATTACTTCTAAAGGAAAGCATGATTAGTTTTTGAAATTATTACATCGAACAGTTATTTAATAGAAAGCTAGACCTCATGACCCACAGTGCTTTCTTTCTCCAGTATATGATGCTTTTTAATAGATAGGTTATGACAGCTTTAATATGTGTAAGCTTTATTTTTCAGGCTCAGAAATAACAAAAGCAGTTTCATATATGAAATGTTACTGTTGGAATTGTTTATTAATTTTGATGTGCCAGTTATAATGTATTCCTGTTTACTAGGAACTGTTTATCCTAAATATCAGACTTCAAACTATATTTAAATATTAAACTATAATTATATTGAACTTTAATTGGATTTGTTGAAAATATTAGAACGTAATGACATTTTTTCTGGTACTTGCCAGTTGATATCAGTAATTTGTAATAAATGATACTGCTGACTCCAGTGCAAATGTTTTAATTTCAAGCTCTGTCCTTAACTAGGACAAATGTAGTAGATAAAAATTCAGTGGGACATCACTACTAGACACACTTTTTAAAAAATCTAAAAGCTATATAGAAAGAAATGAGGAAAAAATTGAAGAATGGCAATAGAGGATGAACTCCATTCACAGGCTAATGCTAGTTAAGGGAATCTAGAAGAAAATAGGGATATTATGCAGATACATAATATCATTTCAGCCTCAATTTAGTGATGTTTAAAACCTTTGAAATGCCCAGTTGACTACCACTATTCCTCATATAAATTTATTTCTTTTTAGAGTTAAATTTGAAGCTGAATGACAGAAATAAAATAAGCATGTGTTTTGGGGTTTTTTCCCCTTTTCCTGAGTAGAATTTATTAAATACATAGCACTAACTTCTAGTGTCCTAAAATACAAAGTACTTATTGATGTGAGTTTTTCCAGCACGGACCACAAATGCTAATTTAAAAATACTATGTCCCAACCTTGAAGGTGATGCCTCTTACACTTAAAATTCAACATGCAGATATATTATTTACAATTACCTACTTTGGCCCACAAGATCCGTCCCTGAATACATCTTTGAAGTGACTTTTATATCCTCTTCTAGCTGATAAGTTATTCATTAAAATCTGTCTCATCAGTTGCTCTGTTTTCTACAACTTATCTTACAGTTTGGTGAGCTGGCCAGAATGCCAAATTCAGAAAGATTTTGTGAGCACAAGAGCAATTCCTACAAAAAAGCAGAATAGGAAGCAGTAGACTTTTCACATTGAACCCTTTCTGAATCCAGGGTCTTGAGGAGGATCTCTAGGTAAAAGCAGGAAAAGAGAAGTATGTGGGAAGTGTTAATAGGCCTTCAGCAATAGGACATTAGAGGTAAATAATATTATACTGAACATTCATCCTTGGACAAAATGTTTTTGAGGTGAAGGAACCTTGCAGAATTTTTCAAATTTTACAAGAAAACAAACAAAAAAATAAAAACAAACAAACAAAAAAAATAAACCCAAAACAAAACAACAACAACAAATCTCTACATAATTTTGGTATATTCTACAGATAAAGGTGAATAACACATCTACTATATATCCTTATTCGTTCCATCAGGTCATGTCTGTCTTTTTTCTTTCTAATCCACAAAAAATAAGTCTTTTTTTTTTTGATGTTGTATCAGGGGCTGGGAGGAAGGAAGAGAGAGACTTTTGGTTGAATGTTTGGCTATGTTTTTAAATTGTGTTAGGCACATTAAAATCAATAAATGGCTTTATTTTGTTTCTTTCTTCTTTCTGTCAAGCAGAAATAATAATGCAACAGATCAAAAAGAAACAAGGAAAAGTGAGACTGCCCTGATAAAAATACAGAGTTAATTTAGGATTTCTGAGGAAGGGGAGTTTATGTGTTTGTCAGACTTCCACAGGGAGTTTTTGGTGCTATCAGCTTTCTTCTTTTCCTTTTCAAAATGGTTGTTCTACCATAGCAGGGGACATATCCATATAATTCTATATCTAAAGGAAAGTCTACTGATTCCTAAATCTGATTACTGAGTCATCCATGTTGACTTCTTTTAGAAGTATAGAAACAGTTTTCAGATTTTTTTATTTATTTTTTTTTCCCCGGAACAACAACTAAGTCAGGCAGGCTTGATTTTTTAACATCACTAGAAACTGGGAATTCCTGTGTGCTCTCATGTCAACTTTCATATAGCCATATTCACTAATTTCATTTTTTCAGTGCTCGGTATTAGCTTACAAGTTTTTAGAAGAATAGTATTTAGTATCACTGAATCTTATTCTGTATTAGGATGTATACACAACTGCCTGGCCACATGCTCCATAAGACCTATAGCACAGGAACAGGAAAAAAAGAACGTGTGTGTGTATCAAATGTAGTTCACATCTACATAGGCAAGAGGCCTGGTGGTTTCTGAGTTTCCCATCCACGTCCATATGCAAGTCTGCATGTACTTTACAGCTGAAGCAGGAAAAACAAACATGAGTTCTGAGCTCTGGCTGCAGGAATAATTAACTCAGCCTGATCCTGGTGGTCCTTTTTCCAAATGATCATTTCGGAAGAGTCAAGCTTTTTTAGTCTGATACTGGCAGTCGGCTGCTCTTAACAATCACAATCATCTTTTCATTGGCCTCCTCCAAGATGTAAAGTACATCAGGTAAAGATAAAAATATTACAACTTTCAAGGCATTGCTGAGGCTGAATGTCATGTTCCTGTTTTCACAGAATTGAATATGTTATAGGAATAAAAAAAAAAAAAAAAAGGACTCCAACAAGTTACCTGGAATTTATTTTCTTAGTTCTGTAAACACTGCAAACCACTTAAGCTTTACTCTCCTGATTTATAATCTCACTAAAATTTCTCAACAGAATTATTTTCCAGGAAATCACTGTAGATCATTTATTACTGTATATGTGAGTGCTAGAAGTGTAATGGTTCACAAGAACATTCATATTTCTAAATGCTTAGAGATTGATGGTGGGATTAATTTTTTTACAGGTTAATTTAATGATTTTTTAAAGTGAAGCTGACATATAAGTAGCATTTCAATAGCATACCCTGTTTATGTACTGTGTCTATGTACCACTGGAGCAATTTCCACGATGCAGCATGGGATTCACCCTAGGGTCCTTAGGGAGCTGGCACAAGAGCTAGGTAAGCTGCTCTCCATCATTTATCACCAATCCTGTCTAACTGGGGAGGTCCCGGATGACTGGAGGTTGGCCAATGTGACGCCCATCCACAAAAAGGGCCAGAAGGAGGATCTGGAGAACTATAGGCCTGTCAGCCTGACCTCAGTGCCTGGCAAGGTTATGGAACAGATCATCCTGACTGCCACTGAGCAGCACATACAAGACAACCAGGGGCTCAGGCCCAGTCCACATGTGTTTAGGAAGGGAAGGTCCTGCCTCACCAATCTGAATTCGTTCTATGACTGGGTGACCCGCCAGTGAGACAAGAGGAAGTCTGTGGATGTTGTCTACCTAGACTTCAACAAAGCCTTTGACACAGTCTCCCACAGCATCCTCTTGGAAAAGCTGACAGCAAGTGGCTTGGACAGGTGGACCCTTTGCTGGGTTAAAAACTGGCTGGATGACAGGGCACAAAGAGCAATTATGAATGGTCCCACATCCAATTGGTGTCTGGTGACTAGTGGTGTCCCCCAGGGTTCAGTACTGGGCCCGGTTCTATTCAACATCTTTATTGATGACCTGGATAAGTGGATTGAGTCTACCCTTAGTAAATTTGCAGATGACACTAAGTTGGGGGGAGCGTTAAACTCCTGGAGGGCAGGGAGATGCTGCAGAAGGACCTGGACAAGCTGGGTCAATGGGCTGAGGCCAATGGGATGAATTTCAACATGGCCACGTGCAGGGTCCTACACTTTGGCCACAATAACCCCAGGCAGAGCTACAGACTGGGAGAGGAGTGGCTGGAGAGCGGCCCGGTTGAGAGGCTGGTTGACAGCCATCTGAACATGAGTCAGCAGTGTGCTCAGGTGGCCCAGAAATCCAATGGGATCTTGGCTTGTATCAGGTATAGTGTGGCCAGCAGGACTAGGGATGTGATTCTCTCCCTGTACTCAGCACTGGAGAGGCCTCACCTCGAGTCCTGTGTGCAGTTCTGGGCCCCACACTTCAAGAAGGATATTGAGGTGCTGGAGCAGGGCCAGAGGAGAGCAACGAGACTGGTGAAGGGACTGGAGGGAAAGTCTTGTGAGGAGAGACTGAGGGAACTGGGGTTGTTCAGCCTGAAGAAGAGAAGACTCAGGGGAGACCTCATCACTCTCTACACCTACCTGAAAGTTGTAGGCAGGTGGGGACTGGACTCTTCTCCCAGACAACCAGTGACAGGACGAGAGGACGTGGCCTGAAGCTGCGCCAGGGCAAGTTTAGGTTAGATATTAGGAAAGCCTTACAGAAAGGGTCATTAAACACTGGAATGGAATGTCCAGGGAGGTGATGGAGTCAACATCCCTCATGGTGTTTAAGGAAAGGCTGGATGTAGCACTTAGTGATACGGTCTAGCTAGGTGTTGTGGTGTTAGCTCTTAGGCTGGACTTGATGATCTCGGAGGTCTGTTCCAGCCTCAATGATAATTCTGTGTAATTCTTTTGTGGTGGTTGAGCTCAGCAGCTGCTGTATCTTTCCTGCTGTGTGATTTTTATTTACTATTTTTTGCCTCTTAGGATTTGATACCAGCATTTTGCCAATTTGCAAAGACTCCCTTGGATGGATGTTTAACAGGCTTGATACAAACTATGACCTGTTGTTGGACCAGTCAGAACTTGGAAGCATTTACCTTGACAAGAATGAGCCATGCACCAGGGCGTTCTTCAATTCTTGTGACACATACAAGGACAGTTTGATATCTAACAATGAGTGGTGCTACTGCTTCCAAAGACAGCAAGGTAAAAGATGAGAACAACCTGCATATGTATGTGACTGACCTTTTTTTAGTGCTTTTTTTTCTTTTTTTTACAATGTTAAGAAGATTACAGTGAACTACAAGCTCTTAAATACTGTACCATGACTTTGTGTTAAGGTTTTTGACCTATTGTGCATACCTAAAATGAAATACAAAAACAAACAAACAAACAAAACAAGAAGAAACAAAACCAGAACAAAAATTAAAAGAAACAAAAGCAAACAATCAAAACCGAACAAACAAAAACATCCACCCAAACAAACCACCCAAGCTAAATGGGAAGGCTTGCTAGAAATTCAAGGATTCTAAATAAAGTGACAAACAGCAGCTATCGCTTTCACATCAATATTGTTTCTTATGCCAACCTCCAGTAAGTGTGCAGAGTAAAGAGACCAAAATAAAGAATAAAATTACTTAAATTATTTCTTTCCCAATCTAATTCAACTACATTATAAAATAAACATTTTACTTCTGAAGTAGGGCATCTTAATGTACTGGTTTGTGAGCCTATTAAAATAATTGAATTAACATCATGGTTGAAGTTATTTCCAGACATTTTGATCTAAAACCAATTGATTTTTACTGCTTAGATGAATCTCTTGTTAATGTCCTGATGTGATTTGCTTAAATAAATAAACACATCCTTTACACATTATTTTTCTGGGGATCGTATAACAATTTTAGATCTAGGTGAGACATGATATAAATTATATAATCAAACTAGTTGTAATGATTCAAAGAATTTGCTCATTGAATAATGGCTGAAACTGGACAGAATTGCCCCTTCATTTTTCTTCATAAAATGAGGGAGATTTTCAAAAAGGTAAATAGTCACCAGGGTCCAAATTTCTACTGCAGTAGAAGAGGTAAGACTGATTTTGTGGAAAGCTTGCAAAGTCAGTTCAGCCTTTTTGAAAGTTCTATTATCAGTTTTTAAATCTCACTTGTGCCCTTAAAACTCTTGTGATAAGTTTCCATTAGCACTCAGCATCTATTGTTTGACTGATTTCTGTAGAAATAAAGATTTTTATCGTGACACATCTGCCAGTTGTAAATCTGAACAAAAATAAAGCTGTACTTCTGTAGATACATGCTAAATAGCACACGTCTTTTCTTTGGTAACTTTGTAGTTAAAAATTAACATTTAATCTTTAAAAAAACCTTGTTTGCTTTATAATGGGACAATATTTTGGCTTTTATTTTTATAAGCATGTATGTAATGCTAACAAAATCAGTAAACGGAAAATAATCCATCACAGAAGTAGTTCTTAAGTAGAGAACGTGTTTTGTTTGATTGTCTTTAAAATAAATTAAAAAACCAAACCCCATAATCATTTCACCTTAATATATAAACACCCAGTTCTTTGGAGGACAGCATAATTCTATTCAATTGTCAGAGAAAGTGCAGGACATAACATGTGGCTTAGTATGGTCCAAGGTTGTTCTACCAATTGGCTCTTCAACCAAGTTCAAATAATGTGTGTACAGCATATCCAGGGCATTAAGTAACCACTTGTGTGGTAGTTTTGCATTCTGTAGCCTATAAATACTGTTTGTCCAAAACATTTGCTCAGTGTACTGCTAGAACCCAAGGATGGTATCATAAAGTCTATTCTAAACACTACTGAATGATGTTAATGGTACCCCCAGGGCTAAAAATCTGGGATCTTGACTTTCAGTGACACTGATTCTCCCCATTGCAGTATCCAACATTGGCAAGCTTTTCTTCCCTTTTTACCAGTTTCCTCACTGTCTTGACCATGGTGTTTTGATAAGATACTGATTTAAATTCAGATTAGATAGCTTTTGATACCACAGTGTGTTTGAGCATATAGTAAAAAAGATGTGTCCTCAACATTGTGAATGAGGTGAAGTCCGAGTTTTGGCAATCCTTGCACATTAAACATGTGCCTCCCAAAAATAACTCTGTCAATGAAATCTGTGTTCTCCTTTTTTGAAGGTGTAAGGAGAGGGAAAAAAGCTTATAGACTTCTTTTGTCTTATCTTACTATTAGCTCTTGTACAACTGAGTCCTAACTTCCTAGTGCATTAGTGACCCACTGAATTCTCTATTCATCAGTTGCAGTGTTATGATAAATCTTGTAATAGGTTCATGCTTAGTTATGTTTATACGTGATTGAACAATCTAAATAAGACCTTTAACTGGACTTTGGCTAAGTAGAGAAATTCAGTGACTTCTTTCTGATGTTTACTAAAATAAGTTGGTATTAACAGAACGCCTAAGACTATGTAGACACCTCTCTGTATTCGTTGAGTTTAGTAGATGCTTTCTGGGCAGATCTACAGTTTTACACACTGCTGTATGTTCGGAGTGAATAGAAAATTTAGTCAAAAACACATATCGTGCCGGTGTAGAAACTCTGTTGTGCTTTTAAAAACATGTAGTATTTACTTGAGCCATTATCTGAGAAGCCCTCTTGTTCTTTGATCTTAGCTTCACAGTTCAAGACTGTCAGACAAGTACTTCAACTCTTCATTCTTTCTTTCTGGTTGAGGTTTGTCATGGTGCTTTACAGTACATTAGACCCATTACTGCTCATTACTCACAACTTCTAGTCAGTTTAAGCAACATCTTATGAATACTTAAGTCAGATCTCTCTTGCTCAGAAAAAGATCTTCCTATAGTAGCTGTCCTGCCTTGACTAATGCTTAAACACTTACACACAGCTCAGTGGTGCATATTGCATTTTTTTCTTGGTCTTACTCTGCTTTAAGTGTAGTTTAGTATTTCTGAGATATATCCAAGACACTATGATGCATTTCTGCAATACTCAAAATCTGCACTTTGCCAATGCTCTTTGCAAGTCTTCCTGCACGCTTTGGTCACTATTACCCTCAACTGTCAACTACACTTCATGGAAGTGCTTCAGTGCCCATCTTCAGAACTTACTTTCTTAGTTGTTTGACACTAGCTTAACACTTTAGTGCTTTCTTAAATGCTGAGGCACTTCCAGTGTTGTCCTTTTTATAAGTTGAATTTCTTTCTGCCAGCACTTCATCATTATTACAGCCTTGGTTTTGTTGCATCACTGCTTCTGAGTAGGAGAGTACCCAATTTTACTGGGAATATTAATGCTGAGCACCGAAGTATTTCTTTACTGCAGGCCTCTGCATGAACCATTCATCCAGCACTTCTCTAGGTTCCTTTTTCTTACAGGTTCTTCTGTCTGTCAAGGCTGGAAGACATCTTTATGACATTAAAACTTATCAGTTTTACAGAAGAATAATTACAATGATTCGTATTTGTTACATCAGTTTTTTCAGATAGCAGAACTTCAGATATGTTTAAAGATGGTTCTAAAGGAAGATGTAATGTGCTTTAACACATAATCTCAATTATGTGTCAAAGAAGTCTTTCCCCAGAAAGATGTCTTGGAAGTACAATATTGATGCTTCAGGTCCCTGAAGTTCAAGCCTGGGATGTCCAAGAGCAATTATAATACTTAGCCTCAAGCACAGGCAAGGCACAACATGGCAGCCTAATCAGTAGTGGACCACATGCCAGAAGCTAGAGGTTTTGCCAAATATTATCTACTTGATAGATGGAAAATCACTGTTTTGTAATTGAATGAGGTGGAGAATCTGAAAGCTGAAGACTCACTATTGTGGGTAGGAGTTCCCTGAGACACATCCTAAACATTTTATGTCTAATCTACCAGTTTTACTCCCACTGATCTGTTCATGTGTCTCTTTTTGGTAAATCAAAGCTTAATCATACTAGCCTTGCAGCACCTCTTGATACAACTGAATATTGATGTCTCATGGGATACTCTGGTGTACATCAGTACTTTGAGCACTGAAGAACAATGAATGGCTGCTGTTAAGTGGTTCATGAATCACTCATAAAAATGCAGTGATATTGTCAGAAAGACATCAGTGGAAGTGAATTAAGATGATTAGGTCTTTTATTTGTATTCAGATTATCAGAAAAACTAATGTCAGATTCATTTCTATTTGAAAGAAGGGCACCACAATGATTTTATAAAGGAATTTTTTCTCCTTAGCTCAAAACTCCCAGAAGTTGTCCAGTGATAGTACTTTCTTAATTTAAACACATTCAGAAATCTAAGAGAAAGCTTTTCCAAACTCGGGCACTAACTGGAAAAATAGAAGGAAGCATTACAGTTTGGGGAGAGAGGAAAAAAGATATGCTGTGGACCAAAAGGAATTGGTTGAACTTCTAGCCTGCCATTCTCTTTGACAGTTTTAAGCACCAGAGTGATTTAGTATTGTTAAGAGTTTTTGCTGCTTTTATCCTGAGAAGCAAAGCTTAAGTGTGAATTTTGAAGACCTAGCTTCTGAGAAGAAGAGAGTTTTGGGTAAGTAACTTTCTCATCTTGCATTGTTACCTTTTGGTTAGTGGTATTCTTTTTTGTAATTATGCCACCAAAGATTTATAGCTGTAAATGAAGATTATTTTTTTTTAAGGCACACTCCATCATTTTTACATTTCTACATGTTAGTGCTCACGTGTGCAACTCTGTGTTTCTAATTTAGGATTTTTTCCATAGAAGAAAATGCATGGATTTTTCTTGTTTGACTAGCTCTTCTCCTTCAGCATATTTCCCATCTTCTTTGCAAGATTGAATAGAATCATTTAGGTTGGAAAGGACCTTTAAGATCATCAAGTCTAACCATTAACATAACACTGCCCAGTCCACCACATTCCTAGATCCTTCTAGCCTGTGGTACCTGTGCATATAAATGACTATAATTTTTTAGATTACTGATTAATTGGAAATACCTTTGGGTTAAGAAATAATTGATCCTCAGAATGTTGTAAAGAGCTTTACTCTTTACATATCAGGAAAGACAGATACCATAGTTTTGAAAGGTAGTGAACATCTCTGGCATAATAGTGAGCATGATCATCATCGAAACACTTCTTAAAGCAAGTAATGCAAAACTTCATTTAGCCTCAGAAAATACTCAAAACACTAAATACTTAAAATCCAATACCCACCCAATGATGTCAAGACCCAGGGGTTTCCAAGAGCACACACAGAAAACTGGTCGTCTGGAAAGATATGTCTTGAAAATTTGTTCTGGCACTAAGACTCCTGTGAACAGTGTTTTAAAAATAAAGCCTGCTTTTAAGGCCTCCATTCTAAAAAAAGAATCATTGCAGATTTAGTGTGAAAACCTGGCCCACCAGAGGCAAGGCCACTCTAAACGTTAATAAGCCTCTTTAAATGTATGGGATATGGAAATAGCATTTAAGTTGTAAAGGCAAGAGAAATTAACAGCCTGCTGTCAGTAAGGGGTTATTACTATCTTCCAGATTCTATTTACTCTGTTAGAGAAGAGCTCATGAATAATACCAAAGGTTTATTGGTATAAGCCTAGGCTATGCCAGCCAAGAGGCTCTGTGTTCACCAGAAAAATGTTTTTGATCCCCAGTTCATCTAGGCATTTGTCACCAGAGTCTTGAGTATTTCCACAAGAAAGGCACCTCCTTGTATTACAATGTATTCTTCTCATTCCTGCACTCCTTTGTGCATCTTGTGCTGCTCTCAGCTGCCAAAAAAGATGAGCACTCTTGTTTTCCTTTAGGAGGAATTCAGGAAAGGCTGCTTTGGACTATCACCACTCAAGTGATTTTTTTGCCTAACCATGCCCTACACAGTGACTGATCTCTGTGTGTGATTCGTCAATAAGCTAGTCCAGCCTTACCCATCTTTAAACTAGCTCAGAAGTCCTTTTTCTGTTTGAATGGAAATAAAAGTAGTTTTACTGTGTTTCAGAAGGGAGCCTTGAGTTAATTGCATGGCAAAGATATATTCTAAATGATCAGTCTGCTAAAATAAAAAATGTATTAATAGTCATAGAATATGAGACTGTAGTGAGATATTATCAGAATATTGTCTGGGAACAGTATACATTAAAGACACATGTGAGTAAACTCAGTAATACTACTGCTGATTCACAATGAGAAATGCCTTTGTGCTAATGGTCTAATTTAGTGCACAGTATCAGTGTTCAGAGATCAGTATTTTGCTATCCAATTCTTTCACTTATGCAACAGTAACATATGCACATTCACATCTTTCCTTCCTATTCATGGGGCACACTGTGACTTGCTTTTATAGGCGGTAGAAAATTAAAATTATTCAGAACTGGAGTAAGCTATAACTCTGAAGAATGGAAAACTGAATTTCAATACCTATTCTGCCTCCTAAAGCCATCTCAAGTTTGGCCACTGTTTTTAACTTACGTTTGCTGAACGTGGGGCTTTGTACCCATGGGATTCAGTCTTAAATTATCGCGATTAGAATCACAGTCTTGTAGATATTGGTGGAGAAAATTCTTATTTTCCTAGTGTACTACCTGAAGTACAACATTTGAATGTGACTTCTAATGAAGACCAAAGGCAAATAAGTATAAGAGCCCTCCAGTTTCTAACCAGTACGCGAGGCAAGCTGCACAGTCCCACTCTGATTTCTGCAGACTGATAAAACAGAGTGCGATAGAGTTAGTATTTTGGTCTAGCTTTCCTTGATCCTCCAGGCTAGTGACTACACTCTCATTTACAGCTGGGCTAACTGAGAGTGGCCTTCTGCACAAATCCATGGTGATGCTCAAATTCATAATTCTGAAGCTGTAGCAAGGTGCAGTAATTTTTCTATTTCAGCCTTTCGAACATGACTAGTAATGCAGGGTGTGTATGTATGTTAATATCAGTCGAGTGACCTTAAAATGAATCAAACTGTGTAGATTTAGTCATCTGCTTTCTTTCCTAGATACAGTGTAATCTGTTTAACATTCTTTATGTCATTTTAGACCCACCTTGCCAGACAGAACTCAGCAACATTCAGAAGCAGCAAGGAGGAAAGAAGCTCCTAGGTGAGCCATAGATCATTCTTTTGAAGGTTTTATTGCTTACATAAATAACCCTAGTGAAACAGCAACATGAAATCAATATTAATCCAACAAAGATAGACCGCAGTAAATTCTGGCAACAAAATTTATGAAGTTTTTGAAAGCTATTAAACTTAGTTTTATTACCTTACCTACCTAAAAGATATTATATCTGGTTTATTACCTTAATAGAAGGTACTTTTTTTATGGTTATAGAGAGGACAGTCTAAGGCATCCCTAAATTAGTATCTGTGCTGATCCTTAACTTGTAGTATTATTTAAGTAGTTGAAATCTTTGTTGTGGATCAGTTTATACTGTATCAATATTAATGAAATATAATCTCTTCATTACACGGTTAGCCACTGTATAAAAACTGCAAAAAAAGGCTTGGCCCAAAGTACTCAAAACTGTATTTCTGCTAAGGTAGGTTTCCAACAACAACTATGCACTTCAAAATGCATTCATGTGAATGTTTTGTTCATTGTGGTTTTATGTTTCTTTCAGTGAGTCTCTGTTCCCAATCATAGAATCATAGAATAGTTTCACCTGGAAGAGGCCTTCAAGATCATCAAGTCCAACCTTATTCCTAGCCCTATCAGAAAACACTAAACCATGTCCCTAAGAACAACATCTAACCAGATCTTAAACACCTCCAGGGATGGTGACTCCACCACCTCCCTGGGCAGGCCATTCCAATGCCTGGCAACCCTTTCTGTAAGGAAATGCTTCCTAATATCCAGCCTGAACCTCCCTTGGTTCAACTTCAGGCCATTTCCTCTTGTTCTGTCACTTGTCACCAGGGAGAACAGACCAATTCCTGCCTTTCTAGAACTTCCCTTCAGGTAGTTGTAGAGGGCAATAAAGTCTCCCCTCAGTCTTCTTTTCTCAAGGTTAAACAGCCCCAGATCCCTCAGCCTGCCCTCATAAGAGACATGCTCCAAACCCTTTACTAGCTTTGTATTCCACCTCTGTACCCTCTCCAGCATCTCAATGTCCTTCTTGTAGAGAGGGGCCCAAAACTGGGCACAGTATTCAAGGTGTGGCCTCACCAGTGTTTATGGCAAGGCAGGGTTTACCCATAGTTATTTGCAAATTCTTGAAAAAGAAGTTATATTGATTAATTCAACCTATTGTATAAAGTTGAGATGTTATCCCTAATCTTTTTCATAGTATCAGATGGATCATATAAACTGTATAACATAGAATCAAAGAATCATTAAGGTTGGAAAAGTCCTCCAAAATCATCAAGTCCAACTGTCTACATAACATTATCATGACTACTAAACAGTGATTTAAGATCCATGGTCCTGAAATGCCACGTTTATATAAAATATTATTTTGGGGTATTTGTATTAAAAAAAAAAGAAACCAAAAAAAACCCCACACTAGTTTTACAGTAGCTCAGATTTTGCTTGTATAATTTTTCTGTCAAAATATGCACTTTAGTGTACATGGAGATCCATGAGGCAAATTGTAATAGATGTTTTCTCAGAGCTTTGTTTCTGGAAGATATTATTTCTGTGCACTTACCACATCGTAAATTAAAAAAAGTATAAACTGTAGGTAAATTAATAGTTGTATTTACTATTTTTAATGCAATACCCCATCCTTCTTATAGCTAACTCTTTATCACTACTTGGTTTAAAACACAGTTATTTCCCTTTCAATAAAATGTAATATTATGGGAATGAGCTCTCCAACACAATAGCAGAAGATACTGTCAATTTGAACCTAAAGTAGCAATGATTACTTCTTTCAGTTTCTGTGTTTAAAGTGGCAGGGAAAAAGGACCTATAACAAGGTGAAATGCAGTCGTTCAGGTCTTTCAGGAACTTACATTTTGGGTTGTAGGGAAAGTTTATGTAAAGGATGGAGAGACAGTAACCTTAAAATACTATTTTTTTTCAGAAACCATATTCAGAGTTGACAGGAGGTTTATTCCACAGATCATATTTCAAGAGCACAACCCATATTAGGTTAGTTGCAAAGTAGTAGTTAACTGTTAACAGTTTATGTTACCCAAAAAGAAATTAGTCAAGTCATTGGTCACATTGTGTGTCACTCATTTTCTATATGATTTCATTAATATAATTGTTATTACTGTTGTTTATTCCCTCTGTGTTTTCTATTGAACTGTCCTTATCTCAACCCATGGGGTTTTACCTTTTTCTCCCAATTCTTCTTCCCATCCCACTGGAGGAGGAGGAGGGGGTGAGAAAGTGGCTGCATGGTGCTCAGTTGCTGGCTGAGGTTAAATCACACTTGAGTGATCTGACACTTGAGAATAAAGACTACATAGGCCTTCATCAATGAAAAATTTTCAGACTTCTGTGAGAGTGGAAATTCTCTAAGGTAGCAATAAAGCAAACAATCTGTGCCACTGAAATCAGTCTGAAACAATACCCTGGTGTAACTAAAGGTCAGAGCACATACCATGAATGGCGTACAATATATTACAAGCAATAATGTCTTAACAGTTCCCAGGTCACATAAATTCAAGTTGAGTTGTATGTGATTTAAACTTATGCAATGACTTCACTGATCAAATCCATGTGCTGAAATTGTGTATGTGCTGTTCAACAGATCACTTTCAGATTATCAGAAAAAAGTGATGCAGCTGCTGTAGTTCACTTAAGAAACTAGCAATGGCAGCAGTACTATTGCTAATACATTTCACTGTGCTGCCCTGAAGATTTGACTTGCCGTCACTGATATATTTCATCTTCCACCTATATTTAGTTGAAAAAATGAACAGTGTCTTCAATAAAAGTTTTTTGAAGATCTTTTGAAATAACTCCTCCTCTGCCCTGTATTACAGAACTAGTGGATCTAACAGGACTAGTGGATGTAACAGTACACAGACTGAAAACTTAGTCATTATACAGTGTGCTCCCTTATGCTCTAATAAGTCCAGCTGAGTCAAAGACATTGGAATGCACAAAATTAACTATTGATTTAATGGCTTAGGATAATGTCCTTAATATTGATCTGTGGAATTACACATTTTTTTGGATAGAGTGATTATGACGTCTTATACCTTACTCATCTAATCAAAAGTTGAAGTCAACAAACAAACATCAACTTACATTTATTTATTTATTACATTATTTTAAATGCTTTAATTGGATTTTTTTTTGAAAGAAATTGCAGACATATATGAAAAATCTTCGCTTTAACCAACAATGTCAGTAAATACCATGGGAGTGAAAAACCTTCTGTTTTCCTTTCCATGAACTGCGTTTGAAATACTCTGCTAAACTGAATTAAAATATTAAAAAGTGGGGGAGAGGGAGATTAAGAGCATGTTAATGACAGGTTTACCAATGAGAATTGTGACAGATGGCAAATCAATAGAAAAAAGATATAGGAAGATGGTCCCATATTGTGCTGTGAGTTCTGCCAGCAGCACGGAGGCTGGACAGAGAAAATTCAGAAACAGCAGGGAAAGAAGTGAACTTCACAACACAATGAACGGGCTGGAGAATTGTGGCCTGTTTGTGGAAAGCATAACCCTAAATTCAATTTTTGCTGTGATATAGAGACTAACATGTTGCTTGAGGCAAGATATGAAGTATTTGTATCTTCAAAAGCTTAAAAGACTGGCAGTGATATTATAGAGACTCGGGACTAAAGAGATTCATTGACTCATAGGGAAGAGAATTCTAGACAAAAGGATTTAGCTGCAGTGAATTGGATACAGTACATTGTATTTAGTAGATTTATAGAGCAGAAGGTCATGGAAAGGTATCAGTCCACAAGGAAATTACTCCGAAATAAGTTAAATTTTGAAATTTATAGATCATCAATCAGTCTATGAAAACTGCCCACATATATGTCTTTACCATACAGCACACAAGAATTAAGATTAAATTTATTTTTCAGTAAAAGGATGATGAACTAATCTGTTTTCTGAGGCATAAGTCTCAGCATCAGAACAATTACTAAAAAGGAGCTCCCAGACTGCAATTTCACACCCCAACTTTTGTTGCAGTAAGTCATTGTCTCTGAAGTCAAGCAAGATCATTCTGTGTAGAAATTTTTTCAGCCTCATCTACACCCTCTTCTGAGAACAACATTGTTTATTTTCTCATGATGTGTTTTTGTGACATTTATCATCAAAGAAGTTAAGTATCTTGCAAATATTTAATTTTTAATTTAAAACACAGCTCCTGTTGGCTTCAGTTGCAGGTGTTAAGTCTTCAGCAGTTCCAAAAATCACACTTTTAGTAAGTGTGGACTCTAATAAATCCACTGATAAACCATGTCCCTAAGTGCCATATCCACACAACTTTTAAACATGTCCAGTGATGGTGATTCAACTGCTTCCCCGGGCATCTTGTTCCAGTGCTTGACAACCCTTTCAGTGAAGAAATTTTTCCTAATATCCAACCTAAACTGCACCTGGTGCAAATTGAGACCATTTCTTCTTGTACTATTGCTCGTTACTTGTAGGAAGAGACCAGCACCCACAAAAAAAAAGAGAAAATTCTGTCCAAAGGAATAAAACACACAAGGGGTACCTTCTGTGTGGAAGAGACACACTAAGGTGTCTACTGTAACAAAGTAGGTTCTGAAGGAATAAAGAACTGCCTCTTTGTCCTGTTTGTATAAAAAAAAATGTGAAATATTTCATATGAAATATGTAGAACTGATAACATCTACTTATGTTTGTCATTCACAGACTAGCAGATAATTTGCTAAGTTTAGTAGGTCTCTCTAGCTGTTAAGATCTATTTAGAACTGCCTTCAGGCTTGTGAAAACTACTTGGCTCTTGGCACGGAAAACAGCCCAGAGAAAGAATGGTTACCTCATGGGTTTTTTTAGTTACTTGCAAGATCTGTGATCTGTCCTCCTTTAGATTTTGAAATTCTGTTCCAGCGATCCTGACTGAAAAACTGTGAGTGAAAAGTCAAGCTTCTGGCATCCATCACCTGGACTAAGTGGTTGTAAAGTCATACAAGAATGGGCACTGACAGATAGTGCTGTACCTGAGGCTTGACATGAGACTTTTTTATGGCTGAGTACATATCTATGTGCATGTGTATGGAAAACACACCTGGAAGAACTATATTTACTGGAGGATGCTACTATTCTTTTTCTTCACAAACAATGTTTTTACGTTGTTTAAAATCTCTTTACATAAACTGTACGCCATGGAAATTTTAGGAGATGTATGTTATGATATTTATAAATATATTTGTCAACACATTTATTTTGCCACTGCTCTTGCTACAAAGTAAGTTATGTCAGCTAGGGAAGCAATATTGTTTTACTCCATACATGCACAGCATGTACCCTCAAGTGTTCAAAATTATGCTTAAGAGTTAAGTCATGCAATTGCTTAAAAACTGTATGAGTCTAAAATTTACTTTATGACATCTATTTCTGTTAAAAACTTTTTTCTGAAAACAGCAGTGATGATTTCTTGCACAGTAATATGGAAAGTTACCTCTGTCTTACATCTCTGAATTTATTTCACTTAACTGGACTGAGCAAAAAGATTCCATGGGCTCTCAAAACTAATGATGCAACAGATTTCTTTAGATTCTCTAAACAATATTTTTCTAATATATTTGATTCAGTGATGATTCTATATTCTATAGAAAGTTCAGCAACGAGTGAAAAAAGAACGGCAATACATGTCTGTGTACGTAACAGTAACAGTCTGGTACACAACAGTAAACAAGAGCAAATAACATAAAAGTCAAATAGAAGCTTTGAACTATTTTTTTCTGCTACATTGCAGTATCATATAAGCAAAAATGTCAATAAGTAATAAAAATAAAATGGAATCCTCATCAAAACTACTTAATAGGGACCATAGCCAGCTCGTGCCAGGCACATTTTATATTTTCCCAGATACAGTTCTAAAAAAGTAAAGAAGATATCCCTTTAAATATTTTTAAATTAGCTGATATCTTGCGGTATTTTTTATTTATTTATTCATTGGAATTTGTCCCTTAGCCTATTTTTCTTATAAGAAAATGTAAATGCAGTAAATGTGTAACAGTAAATGAGTACAAGACTTCAGAAATGACATCTAAGAAAGGAGAAGTTCTGTCTTTTTCACTCAGGTTTCATAGTGCACCTGAACTTACGGTGTTGCTACTTTAGCAAAAAACACAGACCAACAGAGACAAAGTAAAACAATGGGAGCCAAGGCATGGCTGCAAACAACATACCTGTTTGGCAGCACAGGCTTACTATTTTGGACTAGTTCTAGTATACTGAGCAGAGTCCTGTGGACTAAACACTCATTACTGGTTGGAGAGCATTAGATGTGCTCTTGACGTACATCTTCTGGTTCTATTTCTTTCTGGGTAATCTAGGTTTTGCGCACTGTGACCTCTGCGTGTTGTGAAGCAAAGCACAGCTAAGTGAGGACAATTGAGAAATTAAGGTTAAAAGCATAGTCTTGATCTAAACTAAAACACTAATGAGTCTAAGCCTTATAGAGTTTAAGATACATGAACACATGGCTGTTTTTAAGTTACTTTATAGATTCATAATGGAAAAGTTTTCTGAAACATCAGTTCAGGATCTCAGAATGGACAACAGCTTGGAAATCTCTGGCTTTAAGGCTGTCCCTCATTAGTCAGCTGAGATACTTAAATTATATGTAAGTGTACTGATTAACTATAAATGTTCTCCATATGTTTGTCTGAGTTTGTGCCTACTAGAAAATCAGTGGTCCATTTAACAGTGCCAGACAAAATGTGCCAAGTGATTGGAATAGTTTAATTCTTACTGTTCCATAGCAGTGCATGTCACACCAGTCAAATGAAACTCATCATTCATGCTTCAGACAAAATTCTGAGTCTTTGTCCCAAGCCCTAAAAGCCATCAGGGCAAGGATACTAAATTGAGACAGTTCCTACTGACAATTTGCCTATTGGCAGATGTATACTATTTAACTGAATTGAACCATGAAGGAACTAACTGTTAGCACTGCACTGGAAGATATCAAAGTACCCTTTCTCTGGTGGATGACTAGATCTTTAGGTAGCTTCATTGTATGACAAGATTGACATATCTCAGTGTAAAATCTGTCTCAAGGCAGTTCAGTTAGTGGTATGAAGTAGAAGCCTATTAAGGAGTTATTTCCAGTTCCTTGATTCTGAGTACTAAGGACAAAGACATTTTGTTTCTTGATACATGTTTCTTGATGCATTGGGTGCTGAGTAGTGTTCAAGAACCTTGCTGTTCCAGCTTCATTCAAATGCAATCACTGAGATAAAGAAATAATGAAGAAACAAAGGCCATTGATGGACAATTTCAAAAGTTTTCAACTTGTCTGACTTCTTGTAGTTTCTGAGTACATGTACCACTCTACCTTAATTACAACACATCTGCCTGAGACATTCTTAAGTAACTCTGATATCTACTGATACTATATGCTTGCCTTAACTCCTGCATATTCTCACTATGTTATGTCTGAAAAGTCCTTTAAAACAAGTATCTGCACTTTATGGTCTTTGTAGAGCAGTTTTAGGCTCTGCAAAACTGTTAGCAATTTGTTATGTAAGATTCATGTTATAAGATGATTTCTGATTTTCATGTTTGAAGACATTAATAGAATATATGCAGTACTTTAAAAAGTCATCTGGGAAATATTCATCTTAAAATTAGTTTAAGATTAAATAGATATATAGTGTAGGAAATTAACAGCTTAAAATATTACTCTTTTGTTTGATTGGTTGTTTTGCTTTGTTTTTGTTTCAGTTGTTGTTTGTTTTTTGTCAGGAGAAAGAAACATCTATCATATGCAGCATAGCAAAACACAATACACCTTTTGGTTTACTCTGTTGTCACTTCCTTGTTAGCTGCCCATCTGAGATCACTGTCACTGTCACTAATGAGTACTAAAGAAGCCCAATAATGATGAACAATAATGTGCATTCTGCATGTGTGCATAGAGGGGAAATATTAAAAAAACCCCACATCAGAGAGTCTGGTATTTTAATTTTCCCAGAACTAAAGTGATTGTATTACCTAGGCAACATTCCCAGTCCCCTCTGGCTGTGGACATATACTTTTTGTAATGTTTTAATAGTTGTTTCATTCTCAAGGAATGAATAATAATGGAGATGTTGTTTTATACATGCTTTAAATATGCCCATTTCATTGATATAAGTAACTATGAACAGCAGGCTAAATACACTTTCTCACAGTATATATGACTGTGTAGAAACTCAGTTACTCTTTCTTTTCAGCCTTCATTATGTAGCCTCTCAGTTTTATATTACTTCTGTTGTTTTTGACTGTATTCCCAAATGATTTACAAATGATTTGCAGTTCTCACCTTCCAGACTGTCAGGTTTTATCCACTAAATCTTTGTCCATTAAAAAATCCACACTATTTCTATTAGCATCCACATGCACTTCATTAAAGGAGCTTCACACTTCTTGTGAGTTTTTTCTATGGAATGCTGACTTGTAGCTGACTGAGGGGAAGGAAAGGAACTATGTGAAAGAAATAAGCTTCCTGGTGTGATCTCTTTAGCAATAAAAAACATCCCTTTGGCAGGAAAGACTAGGAGGAAATGATTTGAGTAATCAAAGCTTTCAGCATTATGAAGAATGAATCAAGAAGTGAATTAAGAGAACCACCAGTTCAGGACTAGTTTCTGGAGCCTCCATTCCCAGGTGTTTTGTGTGATACAAGTGGCAGATGCAGAAAATAGTGTGGATTTAGAAATAAATGCATACCAGGAAGAAAATAATCAGAAATGTATTCTTAAATTTTGTAATTAATATACAAGTGTTAAGTTTGATATAATACTAATTTTGATCCAGTTCAAGTGTACTGAATCTCATGTATGGTAATATAAGAAAACGCAGACTTCTCCGAAGTTTTAGGTTTTCCTCCTCTTTCTTTACTGAACATATCTCCTCCTTACAACAGGTGTCTAAATCTTTTTTTTTTTTTTATTCACCCTGATTATTTTGCTGTTAATGTCAGATGTACACTTTTTATCTCTTCCTTATGATGTAATAGATTTTCAAACCCAAAATTTCCTTCTGTTTCTAAACTGGCAGATAAGCAGAACACATAAAACATAGTCAAATTTTATTTAGCAAGGGTATATCAAAGTATCTTTATCATTTTTTTTTCTGTCACTAACCTGTAAGTGGGAGAAAAATGCACTGCAGACTTAATTTCTGTGAGAATATCATTCCCCAGAAATATAAAAGTCACATCAATACTTACATGGTTATAACTGGAATACTGGGAATGTGTCCTGTCCATGGTTACTCCTGAACTGTACGTCAAAAGCGTTTGAGGCACTATTGGCCGAGATAAGAATCATTCTAGGGACCAGATCATTCTAATGATTTAATGGTGGAAATTGTCAAGTTTCAGTGATAGGACACTGTCCATGTCCTGGCACTGTTTAACCCACCAGCATAGACATAGCTACTTCTGATTAGTTTGAAGTCAGTAGTTGGGCAATGATGTGGAAATACACATTTTTGTTCTTCTTCATTTCTTTTGATTAAAATTTCAAAGCTAACAGAAGGATGAAGGAAAAAGTGGATGCTTCTTCTTTCAGGAACTTGTTAAAAAAAAATGTGAGATTGAAGCTACAAGCTATTTTTTAAAATAGTAACTACCACTTGTTACATTTGAATGTTTATTCTCTCCCTTTTCAGGGATCACAATTAAAACAGTAAAGACAGTCTTATCATCCTAAGACATTATATGATTGCCTTTTTTGTATCATAAAAACCACACATGTATGCACAGGTGAATTTAGTAGGCAGCTGATGAGTTTCTCCCTTCCTCCAAAAATCTGAAAGCTATTCTTGTAGGATGACTCAAGAAGCTGCAACTCCTCCACCTTTGTTTGCACTGGCCCTGGCTTACCACATTTTATTAACCGTTTAAGTACTAGATACCCAGGTTTTCTCTGACTGAATCATCTGTTGAGGGAAGAAGAAGAGAAAGCAATTTGTCCAGTTTGCTCTTTTCTATTAGTTTGCACTGTTTGTGCTTTCTTCATGTCCCTGGCAATGTTCACACTTCTTGAGCCTACTTCTAGACTTTATTTTTGTTTTGGTCACATATGCCTAATGCACAGCACTACTTCATCCTTACATAAAGAATCATAAAAGTCAGTTGTGTACTGTCACGTATAATGTCATAATTTATTCGTGTGAATGTAGGTCACTCCTATTTGGCTTTTTAGGCATTTAGATGGCAAATTAGATTCTTTCTTACTCTCCTAAACATATCTGTGCTTTTCATTAGGAAATGAGTACACAGAAGGACACTTCGTGTATTTCTGGAAAAATTAAACGTGAGCAGAAAGTCAAGTCTCCTACAAAGATGCTGTGTATGTATGTGTATGTTACAGTTACTTTTGATTGTTTTGTAATTGCTTCCTAATAGAATGATCATTCTGTGTCCTGGTTTGAGTTAGAACAGAACAATGCTGTTCAGTGATTTTACTTTTCAGCTTAGTTCTTCTAACTAACTGCACTGTCTGAAGTTAACAGCGTGTTTTCACAGGCGGTGTCTGTTTCTAGCAGTGATGACTCTCGACGTTTAGAGTTACTATCAAGGATTAGTGTGCAGACCAAGGTCACTGATAGATCTTATGTACCATGTTGGGGTTGTAGAAAGTAAAAGGCTGTACCTGTGGGGAGGAGTAGGTAGGACAGGTGACCCTAAACTGATCAACCAGGTATTCCATTCCATATACATCATATTCAGTATAAATCTGAGGAATCATGAGGCTCAAGTTCCTCCTCTTCCTTTTCTGCTTCAATGGTTGTCATCCAAGAAGGACTCTGTCTTGTTCTGCCTTCGATTCCAATCTGTGTGTTCCTGAATCTGTTATCAGAATCCAGCTCCTGTACTCAGTTCCTATCTGACACTGGGCCCAGTCTGGGACTTCCCCAGTGCCTGTTACACAGCATCAGTGGCGACAGTGTCATACTTGTGATCGGGGACTGTGGGGAGGGTTTCAATATTGGTTTTTTATATACTTATATCTATTCCATTTTATTATTATTATTTTCATTTTCATTCAAGCTCTTCTTGTTTCTTTTCCTAATTCTAATTCTCTCTTCCTTATTCCCTTTCTCTTCCCCTTTAGGAAGGGAGAGGTGTTAACAGAGTGTGTCTGTAATAAGTCTGGCAGACAGCCCTGATCCTAAACTTTGACATTCTGAAAAAATTTATCCTTTGATTTAAAAAAACAGGGGCTTTAAAATTTTAGACAAAGATCCCAATCTACTTTTCATTTTCATTTTAAAATGAAGAGACTGTTCATTATGTGTTAAGGGTTCATATTCTAAATTAGTATCATGTTTGCCTTATAAAATTGAGACTTTATTCATCTTCTATTATTGAGTACAATGGTGTCAACTAATCCAGAACAGTGCTTATGTTGCCTTTTTCCATACCTATCAGTAAACAAATATTCTCTATTCTTGTTCACAGTACACATGTAATGAAATACCAAAACAAGATGCTCTGATGCACTTCATTATCTCATGATTTCTTGATGTACAGAATGTTACAGAGCTCTGCTTTCTTTTCTTCTGTTGTACTATCTTTCAGAAGATTATACACACATTATGCAAATGAATATATGAGCAGGAGCAATTCTTGAAACCATTTTTATTTTTAAAATAGCTTTCAATGTCCAGCATTTTTAAGCAGCAGTATTTTCTAACTCTTTATACACTTTTCAAAACCAATCATTTAATTGGAGAAAAATAATTTACTTACATTTGTATTTTAAACAATTCTGCAATGACTCATTGTTTAAAACATCTGATACAAAGAAGATGGTTCAGTTATTTCCCACTAAGTTTCACTCTTGAATTTCCATCCTTCTATCCCCTATCTTTAACTCTTAGTATAAAATTTTGCAACAGTAACTCATTACTCTTACGACTATATCAGCCTGTCCCTACTTTTTTTAGGCCTATACTGTTGTGTTAGTTGTTGCTAACGGGCAAATTATATCCTTTCCATTCTGGAGTAAATTGACTTCACTTCAATGACAAGTGAAATCCAAGAAGAAATTCTTAGACTTGCCTTCTAGAATGTCCCAGATGTATGATTCCCTTTTTAGAGAACTCATCCTCATATCTGGGTTAGCTGTATAAAATAATTAGTACTTAATATATTAAGCTGCAGTCTTAGTAATGAAAATCCAGTATGGGACTCAATTTACTGTTTTCACTTTATAATAAGAGGGCTAAGAGCTTTGGGCCTTTTTGAAAACATGCTTGTACACTGATACTACATTTTTAAAGAGTTTTCTGTTGAAGTTAATTAAAGAGAAAGAAAAATAAATCAACTATGTTCAGTGTAATATTGTTTTAAAATCAAAAGTTAAATTGAATCATATGCTGTTGCATCAGCTTAGAGGTTTTTTTTACTTTCCTCTGGGCATATAATCAAAGTGAAATAGCCAAACATAGAATTTTGTGAGATGTGAAATAAAAAGAAGTTGAAATCTTACTTTTTTAGATCACAGATAAGTGTTTGTTCTGGTTTATCTCAATATCCTTAATAAAATATTTTAAGAAAAACTATGCTGTACATGAAAACAAACCACTCTTTGCCCTATTTATCCTCTGGTTTAAAACATTATTTTGAAACTATATAGCTACAAATGTGTGGAATGAATTTCAGCAAGCAATGCATGCCAAAATTTTGTAGAAGGAGGACCGTGACATTGGCTACTATGATTTGGAAATGATGAAGAAGAAAATTCTGGACAATGTCTAAAAAACAAGTCATTTGTGAGAATAATATATAGTGGTAATGTATTATTTGGATAACTTCTGTTTGAGACTACATTGAGAGAAGTAATTATCTGTTTTCTCTTTGTTTAACCAAGTGGAGTTGTTGTATATGTGTATGTGTTTATATTTTCCAGCTATTAGAAACTTAAAATTCTTTCACATAGCATTGCTGTACTTCTGGAACAACAAAAAAATGACATTGTAGGTGAAAAAAAGAAGAATAGGGATCTTGCACGTGTGTCTTGACAAAGCATGGTCCTAAATTTATGTCTGAGATGACTGGTGGGAAATAAATTATGGTGATCTCCTAAGTCCAGATTTCTCCCGGTATTCTCACAGACTTTTTCTTCCAATCTGCAGAAAACCCATTTCTCCATAGCATCACTCAATTCACGATTTGACCCAATAACAGAAGATGATCAAAATGTGATCCGCTAAAGATCTACAAATGCTAATAAAGATTTTTTTAGTCAGAAATTATGTCCTTTCATGCTCTCATTGCTCTGAATCCTCAGTTCCCTGTCTCACTTTCCTATCCTATTTTGTTAATATTTTCTCCAATTTCAAGCTCCCTAAGTCAGTATACCCCTCAGGGTTCATCATTGCAGCCTAACAGTCTTACTAGTTTCACACTTCAATCTTTTTTCTTTCTCTTCTCTTCTCTTCTCTTCTCTTCTCTTCTCTTCTCTTCTCTTCTCTTCTCTTCTCTTCTCTTCTCT
>WTSP01014451.1:0-14117 GCA_025331215.1 Actenoides lindsayi | reverse complement strand
TATAGGTTTTTTCATTACTTTATGTTCAGAATTTAATTTAAATACTTTGCGTTATCCTAGAACTGCATTTTTATATAGTATGAGGTACCCTATTTTGATAAAATATTTTCAGTGCAATAACAGCAGAAGAGTCTAGTAAGGTCAAGAAAATATGTTAAAATCTTTCAAATTGCTATTTTAAAAGATTTTTAAAAATTTCTTTAGATCTTATTTTTGTGAATTTTGTAGATCTTTGTAATGTACTAACAAAAAATAAGTTTATATCTGCATACCATTTACGTCTGATTAGCTGTTACTTTATGGTAATTTGAATCCTTACATGATATAATGAACTGTACAGGCAAATGTACAGATTCAGCATCTGTCCTTAAAACCCACCTGGACATGTTCCTATGTGACCTGATCAGGGTGATCTTGCTCTGGCAGGGGGGGTTGGACTAGATCATCTTTCTAGGTCCCTTCCAACCCTTAAAATTCTGCTGATTCTATGACAGTTCTAGGGGGCATGAATATTTTGCAGCCATGCAACTTTACCTGCCCTTTAATTTTACCTGTCTTTTTAGCCTCTGGAAGCACTGTATATATTTCAGAAGTTAACATGGCTTCTCTTGATTTAATTATACCTGGGTTAACTGCCTATGAGCAAATCCAAGGACACACTGTTGTTTAATGAGGAAAAAAAAAATGCTCACAAAGTACTTTTTCTGGATTTGGAAAATACTGAACTGTTACAGAAACTGCTTAAAAGGGAATTGGTTTGAACTGTAAGCACTACACATATTTTTCCTCAGAGCTATTTGTCCTAGTTGACAGCAGGAAAATGAGAAGTATCATTGAATCGTCATATATAAGAGGCATGATAAAATGCCAAATAAAATCAAACTTCTTCAGATATACTTGTAGTTGAACTGGGAGTCTAAGACTTGGCAATTGCAAGGAAAAGTAGTCTAGACTAATGTTTTTGTTGCATAATCTAAAGCAATTTCATTTCAATCATTCAATTTGTCCTATTTTATACTCACAGATGATAACAGATATTCTGTATGTTTTCACAATTACTCTTACTTAGTATCAAAAAACCAGTTTGTTTCTATTAGCTTTTTTAACACTTTCCTCTTAAAAACTACAGCAACAAATGGTAGCTAAGCAGTGGCAGTGATAGTATCTATCTGATCGTGAGGACATCCAGCCATATCTTTAAAATTAAACATAATCTTTAATACATCATAACTGGATTGTAACTGCCTAATAGAAAAGATCATTGGCATTCTTGAGCTGTGTCTAGATGTTGGCTTGGACAAGCACTAGTTGTGCTGAACCAAAGACAGGCCAGGAACTGCTTTGAGAATGCAACAATAGACAATACATTTTCCTTACCCGTGGCCATGTCCTGGCACTGTTTGTTTTCCTGGTGTACGCTTAGCTGCTGGCAATGATATTCAGAATTTTCTGAATTTCTTTGAAGTTGGACACATAATTTCTGGTACTTGATATGAATTTCTAACTTAAATTAACATAAAGGATAGATAACATGGATTTCTTTTAAGCTTTTGATAATACTCATTAGTTTACCTTCTCTGAAGTATTTGCAAATCTATCTGAAAACATCAGTTCTTGAAAAACTACGTAATTAATTGTGCCGCAGAATGATACATATGTATTGGTATAGAAGACAAAACAAACAAAAACAAAAGAACATAATACAGAAGGAAATATATTTGCACCAATTCTCAAATATGTAATAGTAAGAATAATAATACAAAAAATAATTACTAATTAAAATTTTCCTTTTAAAGTTAATTTATTTATACTATTCATTTTTGAACCTTGATATGAGAACTTACTGCTAAAGCTAAAGGATCAACAAGTATGCCAGAACTGAATGCTTTTCTTTGTGGATTCCAGCATAGGAGTATAAATCACATGCCAATGGAAAAAAAACCACAACAAAACAACAAACCAACAACAACAAAAAACCCTTCTCAGTTGCATACATCTATTTTTAAAAATCAGAATAAAAAGTTTAGAATAAGAAAGATATTGAATCTATAGTTAAACTTGAATTGTTAAATGCAAATTATTTGTTTCACAATTCCTGTTTCATTCCAGTCAATTTTTGTTCAGCTGATAAACTAAGAAATTTCTTTTTCTTTCTTCTCAGTTTGCAGTTTGGCACATGGCACACCCAAGAAATTGATTTAGAATAGTTTCACGAATGTATTTTCTGTACCCTGTGAACCTCACTCTAATCCTCACAATATCATAATCTCTCAAATTATGTCTCTGAACATTTATAGAGACATGCATCTATTATCAGCTTGAATTCCTTATTCCTTCTCTTCAGATACTACCACGGTTTTGCCCTAATAACATCAAGCCCTAACTAAAGCCCTTGTGTCTCCTTTGATGCTATCAACTTAAAGGGAAACTTTAAGTGAAAATCTCTCACACCCTTCTTGATAAATAACAATTCTAACAATGCAGAATATTTTGGAACTTGACTGTAGTCATTATGGTGTTAAAACCTGGAGAATTAACCAAGTGTATTTCCGAAGTACTTAGTTCTTTCAATATAGACACACTGAATCCCACAGATTCACATGTCTATTGCCATTCTGTGAGTATTCATTGTTGAAATTGTTATGAGAAATAAAGATGATGTTTTGTTTCTGCTTTTCTTAAGTATATTTCCTTATACTGTCTATTGATCTCATATTTTTTTATAACAGTTTTAGTGTTTCAGTAGAACAGAGAAAAGCTATTCTTTGTCAGCAATTGAATCCATCCACTCAGATATCATTTTCTAATCTCTGTAAACTGAAATCCAGTTTTATTTTTATACCTGCAGTTTATCTGCTAAGTCTTCCTTAGCAATGTTTCTTCAATTAGTAACCACACCATGATCAGCTTTCTTCATCTTTACTTAGATAATAATTTATGCCAGCTGACAATTTGGGTAACCATACTATCACCCAGAGTTAGACTTATTTTATCTCCCTCCTGTTGCATTCTCAGCCCATTCCCAAATACAACATCTTTCCCTGTAGCTCCCCTCTTTGCTTTTTATGATTTGAAACAACATCTTCTTTTCAGAATTAAAAAAAAAAAAAAACCCAAACAAAAAAACTTCATTAATGTAACTGTCACCTACCTGTGCTGACTTCTTAAAAAAGGACTAGTCTTATTATACATGAGAATGTGTTCAATGGTATGCATACCATGAGCTTTAATTAGGGTACTGTTACTGAAAAACAGCATACTGTTTTGTTCTTTTTTCTTTCCCTTCTGCAGAGGATTTATTTGGAAAAACAAAGTTAAAATCAGCTTCTGCATCTTCTCTGAACTATGCAAGAATTGTTATGTGCTAAGTTGTATGAGGTGCTTCCTAAAGTAGGGATGGGTGGATATCTGAAAGATCCATAAGCAAAAATATACATATTTATTTAGTATATTTTTAAGATATGCTTATTTCTAAATTAATGATTTTAAACTATCACAGAATTCAAAAGCAAATTGTGATACAATTATAATTTGAATGCTGAGTTCAGTCTGCCTTCAGTTTCTACTGGCACTCCATTAAACTATTGCTATACTCTCACTTTTTCTCCCCTAGAAGCAATAAGCAGCTTTTCCCACAGATGGGGATCAGCTTGGCATTTAATGGTCCCAGATGCCAAACTCCGGAAGTTTTTTTTGCACACAGCATCTGGCTTCTTAGCTGGCATTTCTTCAGGGCTTTTTGGCCACCTCTTCTTCTCTTGCTGCAGAGATGCTTCCCAAAATATTTGTCTGTTGCAATTCTGGCGTATCATTAGTTCTGACTTGTGGGGGATTTTTTCATCCTAGTAGCAAGTTATATATGCACGTCTTACTCAAAGCCATCTTTATAAGGTTTATATGGACAGTCAGGAGATTTACTAATGAAGTAGCTAAAGAAATTTGTGAAAGCATGAACAATTATTTCCTCCAAGGATAGCAAACATTTTCTAGCTTCATCTCTGGCAATACTGCTAGCAACCAGAAATGTGTAGAGTGTTGCTTGTTATACTGCAGTGTCTGAAAGCAGCTTTATGGTTTTCGTTGCCTTAGGCAAGCAACAAAGTATCACTGTGCCATCTCAGTAGCATCTACTAAAAAGTCACTGACATTTTGTATCCCTTAGGGTGTATTTTGGCCATTATTCAATAGTTTTCTGAAAGGACAATGGCATTTATATTCAAAATCCCAATGAAACATGTAATTTAAAACAACACACAGTAAGTACCTGGAAAATACCTCCTCCCCAAACCAGCTGATCAACTTTTCCCTCCTGAACAGTAGAATTGCTATCCCTGGTATATTTAATCAGTAGGTGACATATTTTAAATAAATGTTTTATAGTATCTTTTGGTTGCAGACACCCAAAAAGACATGAAATGATCATCTGATGAACTCGCAGGTTAAATGGAAAGAGTACAAAAAGTTTCTAAAAAAATGTGGTACCTGAGGCGTACCTTTGATAGAGAAGTTACCCAAATTCATCATTGCTGCAGGGCAGTTAAACACTTTCAATGTAAATATTGTGCAAACATATGAATACAAATAAGAGGCTGCTAACAGATAAAGCAGTCTGCACAGTTTGGATCTGGCTTGAGATATGGTAGATTTTCTGTGAGCTTCTTCTGGGGTGATCAGAGAACTGTTATGAACTCTTTGAAGGGTTCAGGGTGCCTGCTGCACCTAGGAAGGGATAGCTACAGGAGGCTGTGACTGCTAGCAAGATGTGGCAGTTTTCCACAAACTTTGCTGTCAACTTTTCTTGACTGATGGGGACTTCCGATTCCTCATTAAGGACAATCAACCATCCTTTCAGCAAATGTTAGAAAGAATGTATTCAACTACCAAGGCTAGAGCATAGCCAGCAGAAGTAGTAGTGTGGAAAGGGGCTAGAAACTCTGTTGAGAACACTGTGTACTTAAGTAGTGAGGTACTACAGGGAGCTATCCCTGATCTTCCACAGGAGCAACTACCTCATCCCAATAGAGATCTCAAACCAGCTCCACAGAAAGGGGTGTAGTTCTGAGACCTGGGACTGTAGAGATGTCTGGGGCCTCTTGCTGAGACTGGATCAGAGGGTACAGTGTCCTTGCCTGTGGGAAGTCTTTGTGTGATGGAGAAGGATCTGTACTGCCAAGTAAATGAGCTGCAAGAGGCAGTCATCAGACTGCACAGCTTTGGAGGTTATGAGGACATCATATGCTTCAAGACCCTACAGATAGAAGAACCTGAAGTCATAACCACAGTGAAGGAGTACCAGGCAGTCTGTGCTTCGAAGGTTTGGAAATGGATACTCCAGTGATGATGAAGTCTGGAAGCTTGTGACATTGCCAACAGGATGAGAGCTCCTGTCCTATCTGCAGCTCTACAACTACAGAGTAGGTTCAGTGACCTGGTAACAGAGCAGGGACCAGAAGCTCTGTCCAGTGAATCATTTGAATCAGCTGAACTTCAGCCATGAAGCAGCACTGGGAGGCAAGTATGAGTGATTGTACTGGGTGACTCCTTGCTGCAGGGTCCTGATAGGATGTATCATGAGTACTGAGGGAGCTGGCTGATGTCACTGTGAGGCCACTCTTCTTTATCTTTTAAAGGTTTTGGTGACTGGAGAGGTTCCTCAAGATAGGAAGAAAGTCAGAAAATGGAAATATGCCAGAGAACGGAATGGGAGAAGTCAGAAAAAGGAAGGATGGAATTCTAAAATGTCACTGTTATAATCAAGAAAGGCAAGGAGGATCTGGGAAACTGTGGACCAGTTAGCCACACCCTGGTTTCTGGGAAGGTGATGGAGCAAATAATCTTTGAAACAGTTTCCACACATGTGATGGAAAAGGTGATTCAGAGAATAGGTTTACAATAGGGAAAGCATACCTGACTATAGCATTCAATGAGATCACTGGCTTGACAGATAATGGCAGAGCTGTGAATATTGTTTATCTTGTCTTTAGCAAGACTTTAAACGCTATCTACCATAACACCTTCACAGACACAACACCTGAAGTGTCAGGCACAACGAACAGCTGTTTGTTAGTCAGTGGTGTTGTACCCACAAGATCAATAAGGAAGGCCAATAGCATCCTGGACTTCATTAGGAAGAACATCATTATCCATTTGAGGAAGGTGATCCTTCCCCTCTGCTCAGTACTTGTAAGATACATCTAAAGTGCTGTGTCCTCTTTTCGTCTCCCCATTATGAGAGAGATATGGATAAACTAGAGAGAGTCCAGCAAAAGGCCACTAAGGTGATCCAGGGACTGGAATACTTTCATATGAGGAAATACAGAAAAAGCTGGGACCATTTAGTGTGGAGAAGGGAAGGCTTAGCAGGATCAATGTGTGTAGTACTGTGGGTGGAGTGGGACAAGGAGAGAATACAGGTGAAGATGACAGACACAGACTGTTCTCAGTGGTGCCCAGTCAAAGGACAAGAGGCAACAGGCACAAACTGAAATATAAGAAAATCCATTTAAATAGAAGAAAAATATTTTCCTATTGTTAGGGTGATTGAATGATGGAACAGGCTACCCAGAAAAGTTTTGTAGTGTTCATTCTTGGAGATAACCAAAATGCAAATGAACAAGGTCTTGAGCAGGCTGCTGTAGTTGACTTTCTATGAGCAGGACTTTGTACTTAGCTATCTTCAGAGGTCCATTCCAACCTCAATTATATTGTGCTTTTCTATATCTTTCTCTAATCATCCGTATTTTTTTCTGTTTATATGCACAGAACCCTCAAAATTAGGGAAGAAGTAGGTAATTTTGACAGCAAAGTTGGGTGAAAGTATACATATATATATACACCAGTTACTTTGCATTTCAGATCTCTTTTAAATTCAGCCTACTCTTGTGTTTAATGCACGTGAAATACATTAAATTTTATATTTGCAGTTTTTCAGTTCCGGTATGTATTTTGGGATTCCAATATTTTTAAATAGCAAGTTTCATATATGACCACAAACTAAGATGTTTATTATACATGTAATAATTATAGTTAGGAATAATAAAAAAAAAATATAATGGACTACGTACATAAAAGTGGTATTAATTCAACAACTTCTGGTCGTAAGATTTATATAAAAACTTTCAAAAGAAAAACATGAAGGAAAGGGTTAAGGAAGAAAGAAAGATTAAACTGTGCTTCTGTTGTGTTTCATTTCTCCTCTTGTGGCTGAAGTGAGAACACAGGAAAAAGCATGGATGTAAAATTCCCTTTCATTATTTCTCCCTCAGATGACAAGATGGAGTCGGATAGAGGTGCCAGTTTCTGTAAGCAGAGGTTGGCACAATTTGTAACAGAAATGGAAAAGAAATATTGAGTTGTACTGATTCTTATCCCTGCTCTGATAAGGTGTGGAGAAAGAGCAGATTGTGTACCCTTTGCCTTTCAAGGGAAAACCTTAGGGTAAATTCTTAGAGCACACTGAGCTATCTCTTGTCTTTCCTCAAACCTAAGCTCCTTGAATTCAATCCACTGCTGCAGAGAAAATGCACAAAAAGACCTGTAAACATGCAATTGGAAGGACACTGGCAGTGAGGGCAAAAGCTGGTATCTGTCCATCATCTGTAAGGACAAGTTTTGAAACTGTACAAATCCACACTGAGCATCCTAAAGTGTGTCTGACAAGGTGACTTCAGTACTTTGGTGCATGTAAAAGACTAAGAAATGATTTGTATCTAAGGATGGAGAAAGATTATTAATAGTAGTAGTCAAATGGTTTTGTAGAGGTGGAAAAATTGCCTCTGCAGGAGTTTGACAAAATTGGGTCAGAAAATTGCATGGAGTTCCTTTTTATAAGAGAATTTGTTCAAAGGCATTGAGATGAAGGAAGCAGAGGATTGAAGAAACACTTTGGACTATCTCAGAATATTCCTGTTGTTCAGGTTTCAAGAAAACATGGTGGTGAAGGATGGAAGATAAGGTGAAAGGCAGGTATATGAGCTAAAGTGATGGATAAAAGAGTGGATAAAGCTGACAGAGAAGTACAAGAGAGACAGAAAGCTGAATGTTCATTATGAGATTTGGTCTATTAAATAAAAATGATAGAACATAAAAAAGCCCTATTGCTTGCAACGCAAATGACAACTGGTAACATTGTTTCTTGGATTATTTTTTAAAATTTATTTATTTTGCCATAACCTATTTGTGGTTACCTTAAAGTGAGTACATAAGTTTTAATGCTTGTCATTTTTTTGCCTGATAGATCTTTGATGGAAGTCATCCTCCCATAGTGTTATATAGCAATGATACATAAATTGAAATTCAATGGCTTGTCTTCTGTAGCTACAATTTTGGTCTATAACAAAAATGCTGCCACCACTAAGTATTCTCTGGGGTGGAGGCAGTGAGAATTAAAACTAGAGTGGATAGAAATAAGAGAGGCAATGAACAGAAGAATGGCTGAAAAGGTTTCTAAACCAGACTTTGCTATCTCATTATTTCTAAATAAAATCTGTTACAATGCTTCTGTTGCAGATGTATAAGTCTCATAATAGACTCAATTTTCTTGTTCTTTTGACCTTCATTTAAATTTCCCTAAAAGTACATTTACTTTTTTAATTGCAGAAACCTTAGTAAAATAGGAAGTTTAAACAAACAAACAAAAAATAGTAGTGACACTTTGAAATGTTTTATTAGAAATGAATGGGAAAACCATCTGTCATTGTTAGCTAGAGATTAGATATTTCATGCATCAGCAGTGTTTAATACATGCACAAAGGAACAAAATTTAGAAAAGATTATGAGCATTGCTTCTGACATTATATCCTGTTGAACCATGGAGAATGGGCAATAAACAGCTCCACATAAAAGGACAGGATGTAGATCCACATTCTCTTTACTATAAAATCTGTATTCTTACCTTTGATTTGAAAGGTCATTAGTAAAACATATGTGTTTTTCAGGACAGATTTCATTAGTTTCATAAGTATTACTCCTTTTTACCTACCTTCTTTAAACAATTCTAAAGTGGTTAAGAGTCAAAACTTTTGTAAATCAATTATGTTAGTTTTAATGCCAAGGTGTTACTGAGATTATTTTGTACTGAAATAGCTTTCCAGATAAAACAAAAACAAAGTTTCATCTTCAGTTATGAGGCATTTTCTTCTGAAATAAAGATTTTTTAAGAATAGCAGTCACAACTTTCTTATTACTAGCAACATACAAGACTATTTTGCAGACAGTGTTTTCTCTGTTTTGAGAGATAAGAGGGAGAAAATGAAGCCTGACCATATATTTAGTGGTAGTGCAGGTGCATATATTTTAGTTATGTCAAGCAGGTCAGTAGTGTAATACTGTCTAGGCCAGGCAGCATTCATTTGGTACCTTAGCTGAGTAGATTATATTACCATTGCTAGGTCACTGGGGTGATGAAGATAACATATGAAAAAGAATTCTGCAAGACTATTAACAGAATAGAGTAAAGTCCAGCATTTGTGAAACTGGAATATATGACCTATATATGACTAATGGAAGTAAAAAGAAGGACAGTTCTGTTTTGTTTTTTCATTTAAGACATGGTAAAATAAATAAATGTAAGACTTTTCTTTTACAAAATGGTTGTTGTTTTGGTTTTTTTTTTGAGATTGTGCTAGTAACTACAAAACTAGTTTGGAAGATGAATATAATTGTATGTTTAAAAAAATATGTTTGAAAAAGTGTGAGTTTTTCAGCTAAAACATCTGCCTCTTTGAAATGATTGCTTATATATAATAGTACAGTATGAAATATATGTACAAATGTGCAAGCTATGTGAAATGGTTCTAGTATAAGTAAACTCTGAACAATACATAATTAGAAAATCAACATTGTCTTTCCCACCACTAGTTTCTATGGTAATCAGATTTTACTTAATAGTCTTTCGAAATTTGTCTGGGATTTAAACAGTTGTGCTCTGCTAGATCAATAGAAATATTACAGGAAAGTTTATTTAGACTGCAATTACATATAGTACGCTATTAAAATCCTCTACAGAGCAGTGCTCACTCTTCAGCAATAGAAAGCAGACTAATGCAGCACCTATAATTATCACATTTGCTTCCGCCAAATGATGGTTGGGATATGTGAAAAAAAACACTATTATGGTTATAATATAAAAGCCTTTATCTTTGAAGGTCACAAGTAGAGAAAAAGGAATACAAATACAGAAATCACACCTCTCTATGAGCATTCATTAGTATTGTTATGCATGTCTCTTAAGTTTGTTTCTTCTCTGTCTGGAAGGGGTAATCATACAATTTTCATAGGTTTGTACTATTGAAATAGCTCAGTGAGACAGCCATGGTAGTAAGTTGTATTGTTTATATTACAGTAGATATTAAAGGTAGATAAAGACATAACTGACTCTTGGAGACTGAAAATAATTTTTGTTGTTTGCTGAGTTTATAATTTTGTAATTAATATTGCAAGAGTTGTTCACATGCTAAATGATTCACCAGATAAACTTTGATGTATATTTGACTACTGCTGGGTGTTGAAAATGCTTGAATAGTGTTCCGAAAATGCATAACTGTTGGTACTATATGTTTATTAGTGATATATGGTTTAAGTGATGTCCTGAGGACTTGATGTATTCTGATATACTGAATACTACAGCTATCCTTGGTTATCAGTTGTTTACAGGCACCTAGTTGTTTCTAGGCATAATATATTCAATGTGTTCTATATTTGGAATGAAAAAATACCAAAACAACAAATCACAAAACACACACACACACAAAAAAAAAAAAAAAAAAAAAAAAAAAAAAAAAAAAAAGAAAAGAAGAAGAAGAAGAAGAAGAAATTATTTAACATGGAACAATAATCCATTTGTTCAAAGATGTAGTTTCTTATGCCATTGCTTCCACTCTGGGATTTGACAATGCTTTGATGTTAGACTGAGCCAAACACATAGTTTCTTCTGTGATATATCTCCTTGCAGTTTGAGTAGACTGAAGGTAAAGATAAAGTGGCAATCCGGAAAGTAGCTTAAAAGATAGGCATAGAATTCCATGAAAAAAAGCTGATAAAGACATCTTGCTTAAATGACAAAAGTGTTTGCAGAGTTCAGAAACAGTCAGAAAAATGAGGGAGAGAAATATTTCTTTATCTCATCCATTCAAATTATTACACAGAGGTCATTTACATAGACTTCTGAATTGGTGTGCATTACATTCAATTATTTTCCATGTCAGATTTTCTAAATGTTGCATTAATCTATCTTCAGGGTTAGATTCATATTGCTCATACTTCATAAAATTTCAGAGTTGCATCATGCCATCTACCACTTCTTGTTACTGTGTTAATTATTGCTAATAAAGATTAGCAAATATAATTACCTTTACTTGGTCTTTTTTTTTTTTTTTTTTTTTTTTTTGCCTGTGGTGGAAGGCTTTTTTAAAACCTCTTTTTTTTAAAGCCTCATTTACCCTTCTAGAGCAAAACTGCATTCCGTTGTTATCACTCGACCTGAAGAGTTCATTTTTGTGTTCTGTAATCAGTGCCCTCTCTCTATACTAGGTGAAGCACTTTGAGTTCAAATGATAGAACTACTATTGCATTGCTAAACTTTCCAAATTTAACAAATGTCTCTCCTGCAGGGGCTGTTACTTGCTTGCAGGTGATAGCCTTTATTTTTTAAGTGATAGTAATGGTGCTCAGTTTTCCTTGTTTTGTTGTCTTCCTTAGTTAAATGTATTCAAGGTATTCAGTGTTTGTATTTTGTAAATAACATTCTTTCTCATGAGACTGCCATTTAGTGACAGTCTTGCTGGTGATTTTTAATTATTTTAATGTTTCCCAGATGAAACAGAAAACAATGTAATTTCATCTGGCTTTGTAGATAGGAGGATTTGCTGCAAAATCCTTCTTGAGATAAATATGCAAATAGCTTGATCTGATAAGGAACTGGGTGTACCTCATCTCTATGGTCTAGTAGTTTGAAAGTTGCATCCAGTATGACGTAAGATATATCTTTTATATTGATTTGGGAAAATGGAAAAAGAAAAAAAAACTGTATTAAAAAGTAGGGAGTTGAAAGCTGTAATGCCCTTTGTAGGACATAAAATTTTGTTTCCTAAAACAGATATGTGTGCCTTGCAGCTGAACTAAAGCTTAAAGAATAAACTGAAATATAGCTTGCTGTCTCATTGAGCTTTGTGATTGTGTGAACTCATTGCTTCAAACACAGGATTAAGGAAGAAATATCTGGAAACAAGCAAATACAGTGTTGTCTATTTGTCCTCTAAAACATTTTTTCCTTTGTGTTATGTTCCTGAATTCATAGAATATTAGGAATAAATTTTAGTTATTATTAACAAAAAGAAGACTGTGAGCAGAGGATTATGGGAGCAAAAGTATACAGACAGATAAAATATATCCTAAAAAATGGAAAAAAAATTGCAAGGATAAAAAGGCTGAAGCAATTAAACTGGAATGGAATGAAAACTACCTAATCCCTGTGAAGTTTTTCTATATGCATCAAACACACAAGAGGCACACTTACACACTATTATAATAGCAGAAAAATAATCTTTTTATCTCTCTTTCCAGCAATTTTCTTTCCAAATACTTTCTCTCTGTTTTGGGGTCAATATCCACTTCTATTTCCAGCTTTAAGAACAAGCCTAAGGTGTTCAGCATGTTGTATTTGCAGATTTTATTTAGTTAGTTTTATTGTACTTTATGTTTTCTATGTAAAAGAGTTAATCCTTCTGATTTCTAATTAGGAAATCTAAAAGCAGAAAAAGATGTATCAATCTGTCTTCAGAATGAGAAAATAAAAATAGGTTTTTTAACAGGTGCAGTAATAGATTCTAAAAGTTTAAGTCTAGCTTTTGAAAATGGTAAAAACTAATGAGAAATCAAGCAGTTGCGGTGGAGCCTTCCGTTTATGGTATCATAATTTGAGTAGGAAATGATGAAAATGAGCAATTATATATCTGATACAGTTCAGTTTTATACCTGCTTTTAAAAATACAATTATAATTTTTATTGTTTCAGTGCTCAGGAATACATAAATCTGGAGGGAATAAGTATTTATTATTATTATTGTAATTATTAAAATTATATAATCTATATAATCTGCTAGATCCACATACCAAAAAAAAATTCTTAAAACCTATTCTTCTTCCGTTCTATGAGAAATTTATGTGAAACTTTTCACTGATGGACTACCTTTTTAGTAAAGGAATAGAGCTGCCCCTGAAATATAGTATGACAGATACAGTTAGATAGTATTTTCGAATTTAAGGAAAGTGAATTGGTCCAGATAGTTCTTTCTGTGTCTGACAGAGGACCCTAAGTTCCTAAGCCTGTCTGCATCGTTACCTTTGTGGCCAATGAAGATTTGTAGGTGGAAAGATTCCATCTGAAAACCATTCATCTGAGATCTGAACTTGCACGTAATTTATGTCTCTCTGCTGACAAAACAGTGTCTTCAAAGTAGCTTAACTCAATGTACAAACTTTCAGTGGTCCGAATGGCATGGTTGAAAGACAAGCCTGTTCCTAGTTGTTGTAGTCTGCAATGTTTCTGAAGTCTGGATCTGTCAGCTGTTAGGTGCTTACTCCAGGGTGAGTTTTAGTTCAGATCGGGATCTCCAAGACATCCCAAATTACCATTATGTTACTGACATGTCATTGCTGAATGGGACAGCACCTAAAAGCATCTGTAATTTTTTTAAATGCAATTTATTTTTAACTCAGAAGTTATTACTTCATAAGTTAAGAGTTGCTCAGGACACATGCAAGAAACAAGATATACCATCCCTATAAAAGCAATGGTCCCCTAAACAGAGATACTGCAGTACTTACACATTGTCCAGCATTTTTTAAAACTATCAGGTAGAGCTTGGGGATTGGTTATACACCTGCACTGGACTGTATGATTCAGTTCAGGAACTCAAAGTAGAAAGCATTGGTGTGGAAAAGATCTTTCTGTTATGCACATTAACCAAAAGTTTTCTGGCACACCTCAGGAAAGGATAATGAGCAAGTGTAATGGGTCTGGCTGAGCTGCTTTTCTCCATCAAGCCCTTATGCTGCAGTACTGGGAGCTGGAGGGTGTTGATAACACACCCGTGTTATGACTGCCAGTGCTCACACGGC
>WTSP01014450.1:0-12163 GCA_025331215.1 Actenoides lindsayi | reverse complement strand
GCGGCGTGTGCGCGCCGCCGGGGCGCGGCAAGTGCCCGGGGCCGGTCCCGGGCAGCCACCCCCCCCGCAGGACCGATAAAGGGCTGTGCAGCGGCCCCTAGCGGGCTGTCACCGACCGCACCTCGGAGCTCACCAGCCCCCTCCGAGCTGCCGCTCAGCCCCAGCTCTTAGCAAGGGCCAAGGAGGAGACGGGCCCCCGCTCCGCAGGGAAGACCCCGCAGCTGGGACACGAGCAGCTACGGGCAGGGACGTGGACAGTGCCCCTGGCAGCCCACCCCCCCCGGCACGGGCTGGCCAGGGTGAGCGCGGGGCTCCAGCTCCCTCCCGGGGTTACCGGGTATCGGGCAGGAGGAGGGGGGGAGGGGACTGTACACCCCACAGAGCAGCCCAGAGCAAGGGCCGCTTAAAGGGAGGAAAAGGTAACACTGTGTCTATTTCAGGAAGCAAACAAACGCCCACTCCGAACCCCTTTTTTCTTCCATCTAGAAGAATTCAGTGTTCTGGAGAGAGACTGCAAGGTCAGCGAGTTCTGCCCCAAGTTCCCAGATCATCTCCTGGACGAGCTGTTGAGGATTCCTGAGAATGCCCTTTGTGAAGGGGTAAGTTCATGGTACTGCTTTTGGGTGCTGAAAAACAAAACCGAACAAACCCAAACAAACGAGTACGCATCCTCACTTTGTTTATTCCCACTGATTACTGAAGCAAACACTGAACACCACAGCTATGTATATTTACTATAAGGCAGCAGCAGACTTCACATAATACCAAGTTAACTTCTAGTCACCTTACATACCACGGCATGCATTAGGGCTGGGGAACATTCCCAGAAAATAATTAAACTCCCCATAGGAAAAACAGAAGAAAATAAAGGGAAAAGCAGGAGTATCAGCCTATAATCTCCATTCCTAAGACTGATCAACAAAATTACACAAGAACATGTAAAACTGTAGTTGTTCTGTAGGCTCAAGTTCGGTAAAAGTAAGAAACAGTCTTAGATCCATCATTTCATGACTCAAATCGAGCAGCCTGACAATAGAGATGGAAAATCCTCCTCGCCCCCATAAAGGCAGGCAGAGACCTAATCATCATAGAACACTTTTCTTGATTTATTAATCAGCAATACTCAAACTCGCTATGTGTAAAATAGCCTTGCCTGTTCCAACACCACACCTAGGAACAAGTAGCCTGGGTCACACACCACAGGAGAGCGGTGACGTTGGCATACGGCTGGACAGGGAAACAGCTTAGCTGTCTATGTGTAAGATAGAAAGAACTGGATAAAGATCAGAGGACCTAACGACCCCTGTGCTGTTCTGAGCAGGCAAATACCTGCATCCGTCCAAAATGTCAGTCTCTTAACTAGAAGAAGGCTGGTTCACCAATAGAAGAGTTGTCTTCAGAAGGTGTCTTCAGTCTGTCTTCAGAATGGGGATTATTGCTGCTCGACTAAGCAGTTGTCTGTTAAAAGCCCACGTCAGACAATTTTAGGTATTATTTAAAATGGGGGGGGAGGGTTGTGCGTGGGTGTGGTTATTTTTTTAAAACCCAAACTGCTGAAAACCAGAGACTTTGCTCAGTCTGCATCACTCGACATTTTGGGATAGAGACTTGATGTAAAAAACCAAGTACTTATGTGAAAAATGGGATCTGTGACCTTCATCAGGAATGGATCTTTGTCTTTAAAAACACAGTCAGGTATCAATGTCTGGATGTTCAAGGACAAAAAGGAAGATGGGTTGATTTTTCTCTCATGGTACCAGGACAAACGCACCACAAGGCAAGGAAATATCAACGGCATTCAGAGGCTGTGCAGTCTCTCATTAGACTTGTCACCCCCTTTCTCTGCTCCCGGGGGAAACTCTGTCCCGTTTCTCCTCTTCCTTTCGCAGCACATCTGAAACGTGATTGTTTGCTCTCAGCTGTCTCCTCTGACAGTAACTTAGCACCAGAGCTGCACCCACAGGGCTGTTCTGTAGTGGCATTTCCTTTACTGGGTAAACAAAAGCAAGGTGCCTCCTGGCAAAAGCCCATGTCCCCAGACACAACCTCCACACTGTGTCACACACAGTGGCAACAGTCTTTTGGGTTAGACTCGGTTAGGACTGGATTAACTGCACCCTTCTCCTAACGGTAAATCCAGTTCATGTGCATAGTGGTGTCTTTAGATGGAAAGAAAGAAATGGACTTTCTGCTGTTGCCATCTTTGGGCAACACAAAGCTCTCCGGAGCTCCCAACAGTTGTGAAGAGGCATCTGCATTGCTGTACCACCCCAAGCCCATTAGACTAAAAGCTAAGTGCATAAATTCAGAGCTGCAGGAACTCGTGCACCCACTTACCCAGCTGGAGAAGTGAGTACACAGAAAAACTCATCTGGAGAACTTCCAAGGAGCTTTCTAGAACATGCGACTACACTCTGATCAAAGACAGAGAGAACAGAGGCAATTGTCTGAGAACAGTCCCTACACAGGCACACATCCTTGTGGCTTTAAAAGCCACAGCGGCGGTTCTTGAAGTCGTTTTCAGTTGGACAGACTCTAGAGGGAAGACATTAGCAGACACATTCTTTAGGAAAAGAAAAGCACACCGTTTGTAGGGCAAGCATGCCAAGAGCTAGTACAGAGGAGGCAGAGAATAACCTGTTTAGGTACATCAAGAATTCTTTTTCCACGCATTTAAAAAAGATCTCTACATACCTTGCCAAATCCGTAACAGACACTCAGCCAGTAAACAAGAATTAGTTTCTGGATAAGAGAAACATCCACAAAGGAGATAGAGATTTGTCCAAAACTGTCAAGGGAGGGCTCTTGTCTACAAGAAACCATACTTCAGTACTTCAGCATGTATGACAGTGTAACGTTCTGTGTGCCTTACACAGGAAAACATGAAAACCTTAGGATTTGCTCTGGATCTCTTAAATTTCAGTAGGATATTTGGGTCCAAGGAAAAGGAGAAAGCTAGAATGTGTCTGGGGAAGAAGGTCAATAATCCATGGGCAGGGAGTGTTGAACATGGCTTTGTCAGAGGGAGAGCAGCTAGGAGGAGGCTGTAGATGAGACAGAGTGGCTGAAGAAAGGGCAGAAAGGCAGATCACATGCTGCTTGTCATAGGTCAAGGGGGAGAAAGCTGCCTTTGCACCTCGGGCTGTGCTTCTGGGCTTTACTGTACACATCATTTCCAGACCAAAATCTGCAAGCCAGTTCTCAGGGACGTTGCTCAACATTCAGTTTTTTCAGCACTGTGACCATGGCTTCAGTTCTTCTTATCAAACACCAATCAGCAGAGCAGCACAATGATCACATCTCAGCACCTGCCAAAAGACTAAGAGATGTTAGCAATGCAAGGCAGTACGAAGGGACATGCATTTTAATCTAGAGTTATGTGTGCACTGTGCCACAAACTCAGGTCTTCTCTTCCATGAGCTAACAGCAGCAACTACAGAATCATCAGCCTGTGACACACAAGCACCTAAACACCTTACGTTTATTTCAGCTCATAACCCTGACTGATAAGCAGTAGTGTGTGTCCAGTGAGCTGGACATATATGATATATATAATAATATATTTAATGCTTTAACATATGATAATATTTAATGGTTTAATATATGATATTAAACCACAGAAGCATCAGAACTCTGATCATCTCTTGCAAAACTACAAGAAACAAGCTAAGAAGGCTTGTTCAGTTTGAGATGTCCAGAGTTTTCTAACAGTGACACAGCCCAAGGGCCACTCAATTGTTAGAGAAAAGCCTAACAGCTTGATCACCACAGGCACTAACGAACCACGGCACAGAGCCGTTTCTAAAAGGCTAATATTGTTTTGTAAGACTTTCCAGCAACTCCAAAGACCTCACAGTAATTTTGACTGGCAGCCACCGTCTTCAAACCAAGCTGCAAGAAACTGAGTAAAATGAAACCCTGTTGCCATCTCGTTAGAACTTTCTGCTCCTCAGGGGTTAAACAGACACCTGTGATTTATCCTCTAATGGTTTTTCACTAAATTCCCAAGCCAAAAAGACAATATGGCTTCTCTGTGGGGTCTGACTGCCATGCCACCCTCCCCACAGGGTTTTCTCATACTGCAGCTCATTCAGTTAAACACAGTGAAGTGTTTTAATCAGGGAGAGTGAGGGTAGATCAAAGCCAGATCTTACAGGATTTAACCTTCACTACAAGTTCTGTGCTAGTGCCACGGACTTGCTCTAAGCACCACCAATGCACTTTTTGCAGTAACATCCAAAGAGCACTTTGCACTTGCCTAAGAAGCTACAAAAAGCATCTCTAAGTTACAGACCTCGACCAGCAGTTACTCGCTGCGATCCTTCGGCTCTCGGTATTTCCACTGGATGTAGTCAAAGATGTCCTTCTCACATTCTACAGGCAGGGCCTCCCCAGCAACTCCTGCAAGCAAATGACAGATGCTCTTTGAAAGGCAGAAGGGCTGTACAATCCTGAAATGCCAAATGCATTGCAAGATGAAAACCAAACTGCGGTAAAAACAAAACCAAGTGCCCCCCACAGACCTTTCCATACAGCGTTTGGGTACCGACCCCCGTTAGTGTCAAAGGAAAAAAGGTAATGAATTAACTCTGGGGCCATGTGGTTATGCAGTTAAATATGTCTATATTCACAGGTATATACAGGTGTACATATTTATATAGTTAGGCTCCCTCCAAAACAAAACAACCCATAACTTGTTAAAAGAGTGGGAAACCACGTGCTGTGCTTGACACTGAAAAAACAACCTTTAGGTCAGTGAGACTTTAAGTAGATGAGGTGGCCCCAGAGGTAAGGCTGTGCCAAAGCACCACCTGTACGTAGCCAGGCTGCCTTTCCCTGCTCTAATGGTGTCCAGTACCAGAAAGGGCACTGCAGAGTGTCATCAACTACAGTATTTATCAGCAGTATTTCCAGTACGCTGAGAAATGGAGACCACAGGAAGGATGTCACTAGAAAGAGCTCTGTGCAAAGGCCCAGACTGACCAGTGACACCCAAGGGACGGATTGTATACTCATTGATCGTGAAGCCCATTTCCAGAGCGTGCGCTCTCATGTTCTTATTGAATATATCACTTCCTGTGAAGTACAGTACACCACAGTAATACTGGTCTTTGGGGATAAGCCTAGGAGGAAAGAGGAAGAAAAGGACAGATTCAGAACAAATACATAACCAAAAAGTTACAAGCCCACTGAAACTCAGCCATTTAGTTTTAGGCTTACTTCCTATTTACGTGCACAGGTTCTGCAACTCTACACATTTGATTTTCCCACAAGCCAGCTGAAAAATGAAATGAACTGCATACCAAAGCAAGGTTCAGCACATCTACCCTGACCCTGCTCAGCCACCACATGGTTACAGTACTCGCACTCCTGCCAAGAATTAATGCCAGAGCAGTGTGACCAAGCAGGTCACAATTCTGAAACTGGATACACATCACGATGTAAAATAGAGCATTCTGGCTAATAACGTGCTTGTAGATACTGGCAGTGGTACAGTGGCTTCCAGAAGCCTAGGAAATGCTGCGTTCTGAACATGGAAGGAGAGATTTGAATGCAGAGCTTGATGCAAATGCCTGCTGAGGAGCAGACAGCTAAAGAAGGGTCTGGGGGTTTGGTTTTGGTGTGTGTACCGGATATCGATTCTCCTATGAGGGTAGGCTGTTCCATCTTCTTTATTTGGTAGCTGACAGACACCCTGTGAGAAAGTAAGGGAAACATGAAATTCACAATTAAATTAAACAGAAATCTTTACCTCCCCACACCTAACCAACCTCTAAACAATCCTCAGTCATCCTGGAGAGCCAAGTTAAACTCCCACTGAACAGATGAAACATTTTCCTAAACAGCTGGAGGTCACAGTACCATGAATCACTATTTTACACTGCTAAGAGGACCGTGGTTCAACGTAGCATATAACTGCTTCTTAAGTTTTTATTACAGCAGGAACAATCACAGGACTTGTCATTTCCCATTCCTCTGCCCTAATTATTATCAGGCTCTTCAGCATGTACAAATATCAGCAAGTTAAGGAAAATACAGACAAAGCTCAAGCTAATAGAGATATAGAAAAAGGACATTTTTTTTTCTTCAGAAATCCTCTGCCACTTCTTGTTTCAAACTGCTCTGTAATCTTCATGCAATTCACACATCAGCCTTCTCTTTTTTCTCTAGTCTATGACCACCTTACACGACAGCACAGTAGGGGGTAAGGACATCAGAGATCACTGCCTGAGATCAAAGACAGTGTTTCCAAGATCTTGAGGACAGAGTTACAAAAGCAGTTACTGGTGCAACTGAAGAATGAGGTTGTGCAAAGGTTGTGGGGAAACATCAAGCAAAATAAGAGACTGAATTGGCATTGTGTGATGAAGATTTTGTCAGTGGGGTTCTAAACTACAACTGAAGATTTTCTAACACTGAAATCTTCAGTCCAAACAACCTATCTTGTATACATCCTAGCTTTTGTCAGGAAAAGTAATCCCTCCAACATTCCTCACCCCCAGGAAGGCCTTACCATGAATTTGGTGTCACCTTTAGTCAGCAGATCTGTAACAAAGTGGACTTTTTCCAGTTGTTCTACAACTTGACGCAGAAGCTTTGACTAGGAACAGTGACAACACAGAAGAAGAAATTATTTCACAAGCAAGAATAAATGGGCAAGAGCCCATTTAGCAGAGCATGCCTTATGTAAGTACAGGACATCACTGCAATTCTCTGTATTATTGTCCATGAAATTTCACCCCGAGGGGATAAAGACGATAACAATAGTACTGAGAAAAAGCTAATAACATTCCAGTTGTGCAACATAAAAGAAAATTCCACCAAAATCCCCATGTCAGATTGCTTTTGTTGGAAGTGTCAAAACTCATTTCCTGGTTTGAGTTTTCAACTTTCAAGCAATGCATCTATAGAAGCAACACAAGAAATACACAAACTGTCATTCAGACTTCTCCACAGGTAGTCCCAAAAGATTACAAGGGCAGCAGGACATTTGTCTCTCATCCAAAAGATTATGGCTACATAAGAGATACTTACTATACCTTTAACCCCTGCTTTATCCAGCTAGCTATTACAGTTCTGTGTTGTAAAAGCACATGAATTCAAGCGGGTGAGGGGAGCATGTGAAGGGATGAGGAGGGACAGGAGGCTAAGAGTAACTATAGTGAACAGTTCTGCAAGAGGAACACAACGTAACACATGGGCACGAGAAGTGATTATGGCTCCCCAAAATAAACATGGTGATCCCAGAGAAGAGTTTACTATCACAGTAACAAAAAGATGCAAGAAGCTGCAGTGTAAGTCTGAGACTCGTATCCTCTGGATTTAAACAGACCCCTGTGGAAGCAATCCAGAGTACTGCTCCCCAGCAGCAGAGAAACACACCTGCTTGGATGAGTCAGATGTGAAACTGGGATGGGTGAGGAGAACGTCCATATCGCCACTTGACTCTGCACCTAGGCAAGAAAAATCCCTCTGTGTATGACAAAGTGTTGGCTGTTGGTGAACGTCCATCTTCCTAGAAACATGTTTGTTCTGGTAGATACTAGGCAGTCGCTACTCGAGGGATTTGCAAAGAAACAACCTTGAAGTGGAAGAATCTTGTTCTTCCATACAAAGTTTTTTATCCCTGCATGTCTCAGAACACCCGAGAACATCTTGCTGTGCTCTAGAGCAACGAGGCACAAATGTTGTTAAAGTAAAAAGAGAGCCAACCATTAACACGTTACCGTACACTGCTCCTTCTGGGGGCAAGGCAGAGAAGCAAGGATTTACAAGATATTTTGTCACTGAACTACTAACAGAAAAGAGCCAGGTTCCAGAAAAGACTTTCTCTCTAGGAGGAGAACATGTATTAATGAGTCTTGCCTATTAGCCCAAAATAAACATAACAAGATCACAGATAACCAACCTCGTCTGAAACTGCCACAGACTGTAGCAATATAGTTTGGGTCCAGCTTCTTTACCTCTTCCAGCACAATTTCCTATGTAAAAAGGAAAGATGGGTGTTTATAGAGGTGTCAATCATTCACTGGCCACCAGTGCCTCACATCCTCAGTAAGACAATCTTGCCTGCATTTGCAGCATTTCTTCCCTCGGGATTCTTTTCTCAAAATCTTCAAAATACCTGCAGATACAAAAATAAAAATTGTCTGGAAGAGTGGCAAGGGTAGCATCTTAAAATTTTAGTCAATCAAGTGTGTATCAGAGGAAAGAATACAGCTTACGTTACTGTCACATCACAGAAAGCTCCATTCTCACCAAACATCTTAGAAAAATTCTTGCCAAGCAATAGTAAAAACTCACAACTGCAAGTTTGACAATGCTTAGAAGACAGTTTCATTGCAGATTATTTCCACTGTATTTGAAGAACTGCTATAAGGTGGGAGTAGTATAATCAGTTGGGTTATATTTGCATAGTCCTCTGAAAATACAAAAGGTTCCTGACAAAGCTCAGTCCAGCAGCAAGCAGGAGGAACAGGCCCCTCAGCCATGGCCAGAGGTGATGTGTACTGGAAAGAGCTGAAGGGAAGTGCCCAGGTCAAATACAGCTCACAATATCTTTGTGTGCAGCCGTGAAAAACCAGACTGCCAGCGTGACACTGGGTTGTGGAGAAAAAGGGGCCAGGTGAAAGAATGGCACATCTGACCAGCAGGCATGGTCTTCACCCCTCCAGCACCAGAACCACTGACAGGAGGTGCTGGTAGCCACGCTGCAGCCTCAGAGACACGCGTTTCCCAGCACTCATTACCCAGCAATCCCAACCCCAAGCGCTGCAAACTGAGCTTCTGGATGTGGGACTCCCCCCCACCTTACCCCCTCCAAGAGCTGCAGTGCAGCTAGGGACAAAAAGACCACCACAGAGCACTGAAACCATTCTTGCAGCTCAGCACTTACCAGAGGTTCTGAAAAAACATCTCATCACAATACCGGGAGCAAGCCCAAGAGCAGCACGTGCACTAGCAACACGGGCAGGTCAGCTGAGTTTTCTTACACTTGCTGAACAGTGAGAGGTAACAGCTCAGGCACAGGGCTTGACTTGGTTCCCTTGCAGCTTCTTGCAAACACAGCCATCCTTCTTCCAGAACCAGCACACTGCAACAGCCACTTGGCAAGCAGCATTCCAGCTGGGGAGTGCTGAGGGACAGACACAGGCTCTGCCTGGCACTCTCAAGTGCAGACAAGCAAAGACACGCCCTTGCTCACAGCACACAAGACAGAACAGCCCGGGCCACTTTTATCCACATTCCTGAGAAACATCCTTGCAACCCTGCTGAAGTAATTCTCCACGAGCTGACTGGAAAAAGCCATCTGACATCAGTTTCCTTCTAGATGAAGACTATGCCTCCTGAATTCGACCCAGATGAAACAAAAGCTCTGAGTAACTGCTGAAAAGCACGGAGAGCACAGAGGACAGAACCTTACTTGGTCTGTGTAACCTTACACTACAGCCCACTGTCTGAAGGAGCCATTAGAACAGCCAAGCACCTGCACCCAAGGAAGCTTACTTTAACCCAATCCGCTGGTGATGCGTCAGCTTGTGCTCATTTTTTCTTAGATCTAGAAGAATTAAGAAAAACAAAAAAGAAAGTTACTTAAGGAATAAAAATCTTACATTTTCACTGACACAAAGATGATGCACACGAAGAACACGTAACAAGGAAACAACTGCAAACAGGAGATTTCACACTGACTACTCCACAGCTGATAGCGTGAGTACAGATGAGTAAAACCAACAGATCATTCACCCCAAAGCCAAACTCCGAGCTATTTTCCATGTAATCTCTGAAGTACTTTACTTTGAATATGGATGTAATGCCTTTAGCCTGTGCACTAACTTTAGCATCTTAAATGCTTTCCTCAAAGGCTAGGGTCTGCTGTGGAACAGGGAGCCTGACAGAAAGAAACATGACTGGAGTGTGAACTCAGGACCCAACGTTACACTTACCTTCTAAAGTCTTAATTCCTTCCTCGACAAACTTCCTAGCAGCAGCAGGACTGCAAAGAGACAAGGCAATCTGCCATCAGGAACAACAAGAATCTTACAGTACTGAAGAGGACATTAGAGTTCACTGTCACTGGCTGGGTTCTTCAAGGCCAAGACTGAAGCTGCTGCTTATGCTTAGCCTCCCCTTTCAGGGCATACACATCTGCAGTTTGTACTTTCACTCGGCAGAGGTGGCTGTCCAAGGCCTGCCCTGCATGCTTTTTAGCACTGATTTAACTATATAGTGGTGTATCTTTGTAAAAGAGAAACAAGCCAAAGCTCAAACGGGCAATATTGCTCTAGACAACAATACTGAAGCACACAAGAAGCTACTTTAACCACACCTGGTCTCTGAACCAGCTTAGTGCAACAGCAACACGAAAGTCGCTTTAGACTGGCACTTCAAGAACACACAACAAGGCTCCAGTTTGTCAACCTACAGGAGAGCAAAGAGGCCCCAGCTCCAGTTTGGCTGCCACGAAGTCTGTAATTAGTGACTCTATACCTTTTCTTCTCAGCCAATTGTGTCAGTCGTGCCTCAGTGTGGGGAGTAGAGCATCAGCTCAAACTCATTCTCTTTGTTATTTGCCATCACCCAAATTCTGTTCATAACTCCCCCAAATAAACAGAAGGAAAAAACCCCAAAACTTTACCCAATGCCAGTAACTCGTGTCAGGAGATTGATAGATGCACTTGTATCATCCTGTCGAATCTGCAGAAACAAACCAACACAAACCAAACCCTTCTTTACTCCACTTGCAACAGAGAAAGCTTGGGAAGATAAACCAGCTTAGTCAGACTCTGCTTTGGAGGCTTACTGTAAATAACTCCAGAACAGCACCAAGGGTAGATGATGTCCCATGTACCACAAAACTCCACAGCCTTCCAGAGTCAGAATTCCCCTCCCCACAGAAGACATTCACAAGCTGGTTATAAAACCTAAACTATTTTCATAACTAGACAGGTTTGAGGCTGTGGCCAAGCTCCTTCTTCCCCGCTTCCTACTTGCCACACGCACCACTCTTAAGCTTGACCTCAGTCTTTCCAGGAATAACAGAAATTGCACAAACCAAGCAGGCTGCTGTGCAAATTCCAAAGAAAAGCAACTATTGAGAAATGGAGCAGAAGGGAAGGAAACCCACCTTTTCCAGTTTGCGTAGCTTTCCAGTGGATAAGAACTCATCTATCTTCTCAGCTATTTTAGCACCTACTCCATCCTAAATGTTGGGGTTGAGGGCAAACAAGTTACCTTCAAAATCACTTAAAGACATTACGTTCAGAAAAAAAGGGAAAGCTCTCCAGAATTTAGAGTCCAGAAAGAACTATGAGGCCGCTCAGACCACGACCAAACACTGGTCCGTAAGGAACAGGAACTCGAGGGTACAACACAGCGGCCAAGGACCATACAAAAAGCTCACCCAGAGCAATAATTGCGACCGCGGCTTCGTTTATTGCTGCTCAGCTCCCCACGTTTAGCGAAGCCGAGGAAAAACCTGCCCCAAGAGAACGGCTTCGCAGGCAGAGGCTGAGCTGGAGTGCCCAGTGCCAGCAGCCCGGGGGGCTCGGCCTGGGGCTGCCCCCGCGCTTCCCGGGACACCCCCAGCACCTCCCGCCGGCAGCCTGGGCTCCACCACCTACCAGCTTCTTGGCTTCGGCCCCGCTCTGTATCCTGCTGGGGTACCGGGCGATCACGGAGGCCGCTTTCCTGCGGAACAGCTCCGGTCAGCACCCGAGCGCGGCGGGACGGGCCGGGGGCTGCCGGCGGGGCTAGGGGGGTGGGTACCTGTACGCGTTGTACTTGTGAACGGCCCGGTTCACGTTGCGCTCGTAGTTGGCCAGTTCTGCGGGGAGAGAGCACCGTCAGTACCGGCATGGCGCACGGCGCACGGGTACACGGGTACGTGGTACACGGGCACACGGACACACGGACACACGGCAGTGCCTGCCGCACCTACCGGTGAGGAAATCGGTGATGCCCGCGTTGGGGCTCTCCGGGGGAGCCTTCCGCTTGCTCATGGCCGGCACGGACAGACAGCGTCCCCGGCCCCGACAGCCCGGTCGGACAGCGCAGGGACGCGTTTCCGGCAGTGACGTCACAGAGCACGGCCGGCTTCCTTACGCACGCGCCGGCAGCAGGCGCCACTTCCGGGGCTGCCGGAAGCGGGGGGGGGGTTCCC
>WTSP01014449.1:0-46008 GCA_025331215.1 Actenoides lindsayi | reverse complement strand
CCGGGGGCGGGCCGCGGGGCGGCTTCCGTCGGCCAGGGCCCCCGGCCTGCGGCCGAGCCCCGCGGAGGGGCCGGCGGGCGGGAAGAGGGGCCGCGCGCCCCCAGGGCTGCGCTACCGCGGCCCCCGGCGAGGGCGGCCCCCTCGCGCCCGCTCGCTGAGGGCGGGGCTCTGCTGAGGGTGGCGGCCCCTGCTCGCAGGCGGGTCCCGCACACCCTCACAAGAAAGCCCGGCTGTAGTCGGTGCGGTTTCCCTGTGACAGTACCTAATGCACATAAAAGGCTTTTAATTAAACAAGACTTGTTGAAAGGTTTCTGAAAGACACAATTCAGCAACTACCCCGGGCCTGTCTGCTCACAGGTGAACGTGCTGCCTGAAGCCAGTTCCTTCTTACTGTGCCACATGGTAAAGTGTCAGCTGGGAGCAGGGGTATGGAGAAGAACTGTGTACGGTCACTGGGGGGATGTGTCACAGAAGGTAGTGAGCATTCATAAACAAATCATACTCACTTATACAAGGTCTTCAGCTGCAGCAATTCTCTTGTGCCATCACTTTCCTTCTTAGAAGCAACCATGTCTAAAATCACTGTTGGAAGAGAGTGAGTGACAGAAACATTCCCGTATTGTCCTCAGAGGGAGCAGTGGCTTTTAAACATGAACAGCCAGAAACAGTCTCAGTTACATTATCAACCCCAAACTAGTACCAGTAGAATTTAGTTTTATTTAGACCAGGAATACTACCAAAAGTCCCCACCCCAGGTGGGTGGGACAAAGGCATGTGAAGGAGAAAGCCAAGGAGTGGCTGGTTACCTCTCCTCCCTGAGGAAAGGCTCATTAACAAGCCATCACTTTTGACTTTTTAATCTCTTCAACTCTAACCTGACAAGTTAAAATCTCTTGCCATACAGCTAAATAGATGCATGTCCAAGAACGATATCATGTAGTTCCTATACGATTAAGACTATTTTTCTTCAAACAAATGTAATTATTCTGTTCATTTCAGTAAATAATAATTATTTAGAACTCCTCAAGAAAGCTCCCCCAGACAGACTCAACATGTCTAACTGGTATAAAAAGGCTCCTGGTATAAACCTCTCCAGAGATTAAAAAATTAAGAAACCTTAAGTAAAACTGGGAAAAATGATCCTGTAAAAACATGAGTGATGTCTAGATACAACACGACTGGGGCCCATCTCACTGTAAGAAGCAGCAAATTTCAAGAAGAAAATGGAGATGCAGGTCACTTCTTTCTTTCACAAACTCTTCATGTAACAAATCCATACTTCTCTGATGCACTGGACTATCTGGAAGTGACCAGAGGCCCATTTCTACATGCAAATCTTAAATGCTGTCTAGCACGTTAATGAGAACTTAGATGCACCTCGAGAAGGAACACCATATATACGTTGGAAAAAGATAACGTGACCCAACCTGCACAGCTGCAGTCCACACCTCATCTTAACTATACAGCATGTATTAGAATTGCTCCGTTTTATGAGAGGCTTATGAAACGCACATTCTATTGTTCTGTTTGCAATGTGTTAACGACAACACAATAAAAGAGGCAGTAGTTTTTCAGACATGCACAGCTTGTCCATATATGACTTATCTGGCATTAGCTTGTATTATTTTGTCATTATCATTCCCAGACACTGTTACACTCAGAAAAATCTTACCGCCAACGTGGGTGAAAGCCGCAGGTTCATCTTCGCACAGACAAGAAACATTCAATTTGAAGTGAAGATGTAGTGACATCCTCCTCTTATACTGCACTGCAACGCTGATAACAAGCCTGCATAACCTCTCCTATCACCCCAGCCTTCCGATTGGAATGAGAACATGCAGGTGCCATCTCCACTGTGCAGAAGGCAGAGAATTCACACATCTCAGTTCACATACCAATCACTGCAGCAGCTATGTCCCATACTACTTGATCTTCTCTGACGAAATCCTCAGTTTCTTTGGTCTCTGGAAAGCATAACTGGTCTTACTTTTATACTGGAATATCAAACCAAATGAAGGAGTGGAGGCACTCCAGGGACCTGTCCAATGCTGTAGCAAAGATAAGAGTTATTAAGTAAAACCAGCTGAAAGGCAGAACATCAGGGACAAGAAGATCCTCCACCACTGCCAGCAATGGCAAAACCCCCTTCAGAAGTAACTGATAATGAATATTTATAAGCAACGTCATTATGCTCAGCATCTTTCAGTCAGCAACAAGTACACATTAGGGGATGCCAGGCAAAAGGAGTTTGCCCAGTTATCCAAGCTAAAATAGGCCTGGAGAGATTGGAGTGTTACAGATCTAGCAGAACTAGAAAACCCCCATGGATCTTGATGTTTTCTAGGATCAGATTATTAATTAAAATTTTCAAGTTATTAATTAAACTGTATGTGGAATAGGTAGCTTATTTTTTCTTTTAAATAAATGTATTCCATGTGCATTTCTCTTCTACAACTGATATAAAGGAGACTCTTCATTCACCCCAGGCTTCCAGTATGAATCAAATGTGCCATTGGCAGCAGTAGCAGGATTCCAGCTACTTGAATCTAGACTCAAAACTTGTAATACATGGTTTTTTTTCTTTAAGTTCCCTTCCTTAGCTGTATTTTGTCCAGATGCATGTACCCTTTTACTGCTTCCTCAAACTCTTATTTTCCATTTTGCCCACTTCCTTAGCTCTACCATTTTAACATGTCTTAACATTATGAAAGCATTGACCTTAGAGTCTGTAGTTTGCATTTAAGTAAGGAAGAGTCCACTGAATTCTACTGGTCCATTGGTGCAGGCCACATACATCATTCATCAAGCCTTGCCTGGAAAATTAACAGATGGCCCAAAATGAAAGTGATAATCTTTTGGCAGTTTTTGCTCCAGTAATTTACCAGGTGAACACTCTCCCACGGTTCCTCCTGTACTCCTGCCACAATTTAACATCTTGGAAGTCAACAGAGGCACATACAATGACATCAGTTAATCTACCGTTTCAGCTTTGTGGATGATTTGGGTTTGGGGCAGCAATGGGACGTTTCTGAAGCAGTTCCACTCTTGCTAAATCATCCCAACCCTCACACTGCAAATGTTGTGCCAACACAGCTGTTCTGGTGGCTCCATGGTGAACTATCAGGTTGAAAAATAACATAGAGGAAAGAGTTCCAATAAGATGAATTCCTTGATATGGTTCATAAAGTGCTGATCAAAACAGTTTGGCATGCTCAGGTGGGAACAAGTAATAAGCAACTGGTTAAGCCAGCATTTTCACTAGAGAATTGCACATCTAAATTGTGCCCACATATATGAGGTTTTGCACTGCACCTGAGGCACAAGCAGTCCTTCCCTTCTGCCAGCTCTGTAACAGAAGTAACCTTTGTCAGAGAATGAGATGGGCTTTAGGACAATGAAATTTTAAAGCCAAGAATTTATCTATCAAAGTAAGTGAAAAAAAAACAGTGTACTTATTCTGTTAATGTTTCCTTATTTGCCCATGCTTTTAACCCCCCTTAAGTAACATTTACATTTGGAGATGTGCAATGTGTATATACAAGATAATGTCCATCACCCACTGGATGTCTCAGCTTTTCTTGCAATTACACAACATGGAGGATTAAGGGTGATTATCAACTTTCATAAAGCAATGCTGATGCAATAACACTTACTGAACAAATTTTACCAGAAAAAATACAAAGTTTTAATGTGCCTTCAAACAACAGGAATCAGGTTTATTGTTTGGGTTTGATGGCCTTGCAACTCCTTTGTTCTCCGATTTGTATTGTCAATAAAACAGGAAATTTGTAAGTTAGAGAAAAATAAGGACACCCTGTCAAAAACTGGCAGCAATAAGGAACTGTTGCTGGAATGATGGATTCTTTTGTTAAGAAACAACAGTTACTTACCTCATGATATCCAATTCTTCGAAATATCTATCAATTACAGTCTCAATAGTCATGGGTCCTCATATACCTGAATTTGGATTCTTTTGGCCAAGAGTGTGTATTCAGACTGCCCTTATGCCCTTGGTGTCACTGTGTCCCCTTTCCAGAGACAGAAAGAGAAGAACATAACTGTCTCTCAGTAGTAAGGAAGGCTGATTATGGAATACATATGGAGATCACATCTCAAATAAAAAAACCAACAAAAATCCCTTCCTGTAAGTAACCATTCCTTTGAGATTCCTCACTCTCAGGAGTCATCTATACAGTACTTCAGCTGAACTAATAAACTGAACAAAAGTTGCTTAATTTTTGAATGGGATTGCCCATGCAAGATTAATTATGCACAAACTGATATATTTTAAAGTTTAAAGAAAATTAAAACAAATGAAGTAATGTTATATATTGAGATGGGAAAAAGTAACGAGGCAGAACTTGCCATGCAGGATAACTGCAGTACTTAAAAGTCCACTGAATAATAATATGAAGACAGCTTGAGAAATTCAAGATTGTATCTTGATGTCTTCACGTTGAGTAATATGACCTGAATGTCTTTACCAATCAGACTGTAGTTCTATACAGAATATTGTTACACAACATTGCAGCAGCTGGTCACGTTAAGAGTGTACTCCATTCTTTACGCTAGTTACTTTAAAATAGCCAATTCACACAGCTACCAGAAGAAAAATAACATCCCCACATGAAAAGCTAGTGCTGCAGGTGGCAAAAGACAGACCCTAACAAAGTTTGTAACTCACAGCCAAAGATACTAAGAATTAACTGGCATGGCTACAGTGTTCATTATGCTTTAAAAGGGAACAAGTAGAGTTTGAACAAGATCCTAGAGATAACTGGTAAAATAGAACAAAAGGCAGCACATGGTATATATACACAACACAAAGATGAAGGAATTTACTTACCCTTTCTAACTTAAGGGTAAAGTCTAGTAACATTAATTTAACAACACTGAATTTTAAAAACCTGCTATTATTTAGGATGAAGAAATCTATGAAATGTAGCTTGCTATTATTTGTTTCTTAAAGAATTTCAAACACATCACACTGGTGTTTGTGCAATTTGTCATTAATCTTCATTCAGAAGCCTTGTTAAGAAAGGGGTAACTATTCTCACTCTACTCTAGGAAAAACATCTCAGCATATTATTTAGCTCCAGGTACAGAAAAAGGGTGTTAAATACTCCCAGATACCCATGGCCCCTCCTATTTTTCAGCCATCATGTGTTTTTGTACCTTGTTAAGAACTACTAGGACTGATCTTGCTGAAAAGTAATCTTACTGCCTTTTCTATAGCTTTTTTTCTTTTTTTAATCTGCTAGGTGACAGAGGCCAAAGAAGTTCTGGAAGATCAGTATCTAGTTGATTGCTTTTAACTGCAAAGTGACCAACAGCCTTTTTAACAAACTTCTTCTCTTTCACTGAAAGCTATCAAGAAACAGCTCAGAGGCAGGCATTTGCTCCTTCTGAGAATTACAGAACCTGGGCTTCATGAGATTTAATTTCTATCTTCAAAGTTTTGGTTTGGAGCATACAGAAGTTCCCATATAGTATTTGGAAATAAAACAGTGAAAATAAGTAATGTTTCTTGTTTCAATATTTAATCCAAGCAGACACAGACACAATTTATAAAATTATTCTATTGCATTAAAATTTTATATAGCATTTAACTTTTATGAATGTTTTTCCTTCAGTCTCTCATATATTCATATTTTAAAATATCTTTGCACAGTCCTTTGTGCAACTACATGCTAAAAATCTGCAAATGCACACTTAACACTAAGCGACAAAAAAATACATTTTGTATCCATTCATATGCAAATTTAAAACATTTCACTTGGCAGATAAACAATGAAAAGTTAATTTTAAAAAAATCAGAAACTACAAAAACGCGCACATAAAAGTCTTCCCTTTTGGATTTTTAGTAAAATACTGCTCTGTATAAGATCTAATGAAAAACTCCAGTGCTTACAAAATACTTTGCATCTATGAGAAAACCAAATGCTTAAATTTATCTCTGTATGAATTAAACATAATCACCTCGTTAAAATATACAACTGAAATAAGAGGGGACAGGTCGATGCAGATGTCAGGTCTACCAGGATATGTAAAACCGTAATTAACTGGGCACCAGGCAGTCAGTATCAGAGAATATAGCAGCTCAAAACCAGGGACTAATACCATATGCAGCAGCTACAGAACAAAGTGTTGAACCAGCTATATATACTAAATATAGCAATTCTACTTGAAGAAGTAGTCTTAGTCTCAAGTAATTCCTAACAAAAATTGCTGTGTGTACCGGTGTCAGGAGTCTAGTGTGCTTCATAACTTTCTGAAAAATCTGCATAAATTGGCTATCCAGGTATGTCAACATTCTGTGATGCAAGAATCTAACATAGTCCCAACTCCCTCAGAGGAATTTCCAAACAGATCTTTCCACTGATGATCAGATGATCCATATAGGATAACTGGGACTAACAGCTCTGTCTCATAATTAAATCTCACACAAACTTCTAAAATACTGGTATGTCAGCATCGTGTTGCTAATGATAATAAATCACCAAAAGGTACAACTTTCCTTTCATGGAATATGGCTTCAAACCCTCTCGAGACTAGATGGGCTATAAAGAGAACAACAAAATATTTTCAGACTGTACACAGACTGTTCTACAAGGTTTGTGGTACTAAGTAAAATGAAATAAAATTTCTTAACCTTGTTTCTATCTCTGTGATTCCTTTCACGGGGCTTTCTGCTATTCCACAAATACTGCTGAAGCAGCTTCTTCTCAGAAATCAATAGAGTAACAGTGTAGTAACCATGTGAAGCCTAGTACTACACCAAGAAATAGACATAGAACATGGCAAGGGAACTGACAGAAAGTCTACAGATCTGCAGATCCAACATGAAACCTTTTTGGAGGCAACGAACAACTGAAGTCTGCTTTATTTCTAAGCTTCCTGAGCCTTAGAGGAAAGATATTTTTTCTGGAATACACTAGAATAAAGAAGCAAAATGAAATAAAATGAACACCAGTAAACAGCACCAACTGAGGCTTAAAATTTTCTCTCAGACAGAAAATTTCTTATTAATGTCAATAAGAACAGTACATGTAGGGTAAAAATAGTACAGGCACCTCTGAACCTTCTTTTTTTCCTATATGAACTCAAAATGATGGAGTTACTTGTTACAACATAGCTCCCTCCAAAAATACTCCTTGGCTGAATATTGGTATGGAACCAGTAGTAACAGTCTCTGATAATTTAATTTTGCAACACAGAACTTCTATCACAGAACTAAAACATTAATCTTAAAAATCACTAGCAACAACAACAAAAAAATAACCTGCCATAGAGAAGGTTTCAGGGCACAGAATATCAGAGAGAGAAATGGACTCTAAGAAAGCATAACTTTGACAGCCATGTTACACAAATGGACATCTTTAAACTCTGGCCATTTTTGTAATTTAGATAAAATAAAAATTTTAAAAAAAGCAATAAAAAAACCAGGCTACCACTAGCATTTTAGGAGGCTATGCAGATCTGTAGTACTTATCTATGTTATTTTATCATCAATAATCAAAGAAACTGATAATGCTGCTAGATTAAAAAAACTGAATATCCTTTACTAAAGAGGTCTCTACTTTGCAAAACTTCGGGGCTTTTTTATTCAGTACATCCTATAAATTGGAAGAGATTCTGCATCAGCGACCACATTTTTCCCCACTATAATACCAAAGATACCATAATGTCCACTTTTTTTTTAAGTTGTAAAATTGGTGCCTTCCGGTATAAAACTTTGCAGTTCACAGTCAGTTTGGCAGTTCCACTGTAGTTAGGTTTTAGTCACACTGATTCAACTCAGAAGGATCTGGAGAGCCAGCTTGGCATAAAAAAAAAAGCTGCATTTAAATAATTTTTTCCTTTCTGACTTATTACTCTATTTAAAAAGAAGCTAGAAAACAAACTGTAAACACTAAGCAATGTTAGATGCCCAACTTATTACCGCTCCATATCCCTCCCAAAAAGCAAGGCAGTTCTGAATTAAGGTTGCCACTGTTATTGCTGCTTAGCTGGCATAGTCTGTAAGCCATTATTTAAAAACCTAGGCACAATGAATGGCATGATAACCTTGAATCAGAATTTCCTGGCTTTTGCTAATTTATGTCAAATTAAGTTTTAACATAATTTTCATCGTTTTCATAGCAATCTGAAAATCATAGCAAATAAAATGTATTTCCTTCTATATTATACTTAAAGTGGCTGGTTTTTTTAATAGAGCTTTCTGATTTTTTTAAATGATAGAGCATAACAGTGGGGGAAGAGTTAAAGATAAAATACACCTAGCTACCATATTTATTCTGAAGATTTTGGTGCGCCAAAATTGACAGCCAGCTTTCTCGGCTTTCGCTTGCTGGAAGTGTTTGGTGTTGATTTGTTATGAGGAACGCTTGGAGTAGCCACATTGTCTTGAAATGAAACAGTGGATTGAGCAGCTTGAGTAGATTTTAAAGGAGCTGAAGAACTATCTTGCTGAATGTGGTCAGAAGACACTGGCTGTTCATTCTTTACTGGTGCAGCTTGAGGGAAACTCTGAAACTCCTTGAGCTCAAAGTTTTTCTTGCTAGCAGCCCTTTTTTTAGTTACCTTTAAATTAAATAAATGTTATTTAACAGAATGCATTCTCAAAACACTGCAACTATTCCACTTTTAGAAAACATGCATGCAATTTTTTTTTTACAATCATTTTCTAATTCTAAATAGTGCTTCGCAGTGGGGCTGGCTGTTGCATTCAGTTAGGCACATTTTTTACAAAAACAGAATATTAAGGCAAACCTGCCAATCTTACCTGCAGAGGTATAAAATGGTTGTGAGAACCAACTGGTATAGTTCCTGCAAGAGACACGTTTCCTGGATAGGAACCAGCATAATAATGTTTAGGCATTGGAGTTCCCCAGGACACCGGGCCGAACACGTGAGATGATGGAGGCATTATATTAGCTGTGAAAATAAGTAACTTCTAGCTCTCTTTCCTCAAAAAAGAGAACAGCAACTCACAAGACCCCAAAAGTACATTTGTCTGCATGTTGTTTCTATTTCCAATACAGCTTCATATTCTTTATACTGACTTGAAAACAGGTATTTATTTATCATCAAAAAAATCCCAAATAGTTGTTCTTTTACAGAATTACCTACATGACAGCACAGTTAAGAGCCCTTAAGTTACAGCATCTGCATTTCAGAATGCATATAATTTAGAAGCTTCATATCCCTAGCTGAGTGAACTGTATCAGGAGAAGGTTGCAAGTTTAGACCGTCCTTTTGAAACAAGTCAACAACATAGAAACCTTGTGGAAAAAGAGATGCAGCAGCTGCTTTATGGGTTACTAGGAAGCTACAATGGTGTTGATTCAATTAGTAGATGTGTTCTACTAAAGCTCACCTTGACAAAATAGACAAGAACCAGAAATGCCACCAGGATTTTGAACAAATTCTGGGGAGTTGGTTGCCATGCTAATGCTTGGCAGTGTAGAATAGAATTGTGATGCAACACTTCAGTGAAAGTTGGTTATAAGCAAAAAAAACATTAATGCATAGATAATTATTAACTAATATAGGGGAAAAAAAAATCCAAGCAAAAGATCAAGGAAGAGATCAGCTTTGAGGTAATTGCTGTTGTTTTGAAGGGAAAAAACCCACCAACAACAAAATAAGTAAGACTGAATGGACAAATGCATTCTTGAGGAGAAGAAATAATTGGGAGAGAAATGATTCTTTGTATTGAGTTAATTAGCATCTTGATGAGAAGAGGTTCAGGAACCATTTCCAAAGCGTTTCAGGCATACAAATACAAACACAAAGACCAAAACTGGACCTTTCTGGAAGGGGTTCGTTTTTGTATAAAGAACTATTACAATTACGGGATATCGTGACAATATTTGAAACGTGTGCCAGTCAAATACTTACCAGGGGGTTGTGCAAAGACTGGAGGAATAGATCCAGGTGGTACAGGAACTCCCAGGGGTTGATAATTTGGAAACACTGGTGGAGGCGGAGGTGGAGGCAAAGGGAAGTTGACTCCTATAGAGCTCTATGAAGAGGGAAACGGACGATGACAAAAAGATGCAGTGCAAGAGACAAAGATTTTAAAAGATTCTTTGCATCTTCACCAAATGCTGTAAAGCAAGAAGTGCAGCTTTCTCCTTTGCTTCAGCTTCAGAATGACACTGCGATCCATGAACCAACAAACCATTTCATAATTTTATGTGACAAACTGTCACGGTCTAGGAAAATGAGATAAGGTTTTTTGAGGGAATTGTTACTGCTGACAAAGACACTGAGACAGAAACAGAGGATTTGTTTGTCTTGAAAAAAGGCAACAGAGGATGCCAAGGTTAATTTTTAGATGGATTTCAGTGCTTAGTCCAGATGTTTAATACAGGACAGTTAAAACAAAGTTAAGAACTAACTTTTTCAGAAAAAACTTTTTACCTGTGATGGTTTTAGGAAAGAGAAGTCTGGTTGTGACATTCCAACAAAGGAACAAATATGAGAAAGGTCAGAAACAGTAGACAGCGCAGGCTGTGGACAAGCAAAATGGTGACTTCCAGTTTCCAGTGCTGGTGTGTTCTGAGGGCCTCCTGTGCTATGAGACTTGTTCATATAAGCAGCTGGCAAAAGGGAAAAAAGAAAAAAAAAAAAAAAAAAAGCTATGTCACAAATACTTCCTGCACTGAAAGGGTATCAACTTTGTTAGCAGCAGAAAAAAGCGTATTTGATTTATTTTTTTTTCCTGGTATTTTCATGTCTGATTAACAAAAAACAGAAGACTACACATAAGGAGATTTTTAGAACTAAATAAAGAAGTAGAACTGAAAAAAGATTCAGATTTTATTATTGTATTTTGAAAATCAGTACAATAACGTTAGCTATGTTCCAAGATGTCACTACAAGGTGAAACTCTGAACCATAAGCTAACCTCTCAACATACCCATTTTTTTTGTTTGTTTATATTGCAAGGCAGCTCCGTGGCAATCCTGTCTGCTATGGGGAGCAGGAACATCATTAACTTGGGATTTCACTTGATTCCTTGTTTCCAGGTCAGAGCCATCGATCTTCAAAATCTCTTTGAGCATCTGTGTTCCTTTCTTTAAAAATAAAATGAATCATTCAGTTCAGATAAAACAACCCTCTCACTTAGCTCTCAATATCATAATCAGTAACAAATTGTGAATTTTAGTTTTCCTATCAGTTACGTTTTATCAAAGTACAGATAACAGCATGAACACATTTGTTTGTTAATTTTCTTTGAGAACAGCTAATTAAAAGCTCATCGATTTTTTAAAAAGGCAGTATGAGATTTCAGGGAGTTTATTTAAATAGAAGCATTGATGCAAAGGCAGCAGATTGTTACACTGCAACGTAATGATTGCTGCAGTATACAGACCATAGCAAAGGACTGTGGTGACAGATGTTCTTCATTTGTAGCTTTTGCTTCTTTGGAATAAGTCTGTACTTCCTTTTCTTTGGAAATTTTCAAAGAAGCCAGGAGGCTTTCAAGTTCATTGTCCTTCTTAAAACACATTAAAAACAAAAGGGCATCAAATTAGTATATTGCAAGCAGATACAAAAAGAAGGGTATATTACTTTGAGATTAAAATTATGATTGTTCAGGATTTTTCTTCTCTTAGCTTAGGCACGTCACAAGTCATGTCTGCTCAGAGTGTGACCAGATATCCCGAGACTACATCAAGTTTTGCATACTAAGAAGATGCAAAACAGAGAACTGATTTAAAGCATGATTATAGAGGTTTGTATCCTGTTATAAACACAAATTTGCACACAAGTGACCAGGAATAACTGGAACAAAACGGACCGGAATCTAATTCAAAGAGAACAACAAAATCAACTGTCTAGATCCTACCTTTCCACCTGTAGAAGGACCATCAACTGCAGCCTTCTGAATTACTGGCACATTGGGAATTTCATTCCTTTTCAAAAGTTTGACATTGTACTTATTTACACCTGCAAAATTCTGAAATAAAGCACAGCTTTTATTACTAAATACTAATGCTCCGTTACTCATAATAGGACTTTAGTAAAGCTTTTGGCAGTTTCCTGCAACATTCTCCTGGAGAAACCAGTTGCTCATGCCTTGGATAGGTGTATGCTTCACTGGATAAAAAATTGGCAGGATGGCCAGGCCCAGAGAGTGGTGGTGAATGGTGCTGGGCTCATGGTTGGGACTGAAGATCTTAAAGGTCTTTTTCAACCAGAACAATTCTATGGTTCCGTAACACAATCGTATCAGAACAGCATCTGCCAATAGCTTTCATAACATGGTACTACTAAAGGATTTCAGCTTACTGAAAACCTAGTATTTGTATTTCCCCCTAGAGTAGCTTTTAGAGTCTGAGAGGAAAAGGAAAATTATTTGGTATCATCATTATATATCTTACAAACTTGCTCTCATTTTCTGTCTATAACATCTCCATAATAAAATTTACCTAGTAAAAGAATCAACTGAGATGCCAGTTAAAGAGAAAACTTTGAAATGATGAATCAGAACAGAGTAACATGAAAAGAATACATTCACTCAGTACAGAAGACACTACCTGTCTGTTGAATATTTTATTATGTGGCTGACTTTCACCTCTTGTAACTTTGGAATCTTCTTTAACTACAAAAGAACAGATTTTTTTTGTTGTTATTTTTTAAATGTTCTTAAAAATTGTTATAATGAAGACTCAAAAAAAATTAGTAACTCCATAAAAGCACACAGGGTTGCATTAATTTTCATGGTTTCTCAAATGTTTTATTCATACTTTAGAGGTCATTTGGTGTATGCTGGTTTTTTTAGGATAAAATAAAACAAAGTATGTGCAATAATATATATAATTTTATATTCTATGAATATGATCACAAGCAAATTTTCAAAGACAAGCTGTCATTTTTGTTTTGGTTTTATATTAGATGGGTGGAATGTCAAAACAATGCAGAACAGCTTGGTTAAAAGGTTCAGGGTTAAGTGTGGAATAACTTAATATGCACACCATGGACATTATTTGACAATAACAAGCAGTTCTCCTAAGCAATGTTTTTAAGCATAGTACTCACATTTTTTATATGGCTCCTGTTTTCTTTGTTGACCTTTAAAGCTGCTGTCATTGCATCCTGGCTTATAGAATTGATTGCCAGTTCCCAGCTTGATTTCTTGAGGTAGAACTGCACCCTAGAATTTCAAGCATCAAATCTTAACCAGAAAACCATGCATATATCATTTACATTGTAGTCCCATATGATTACCTCTTGCCAGAGCTATGCATACCCTCTGTAACAATACTTGCATTCGGAGGATTTATAGTGTTAACTAGAAACTTTTCTGATGTAATGAGCTGATATACAAAATAAAGTACCTTCATATTTGAACCCAAGGATCTGTTTGAAGTTGATATACTCACCTTCTCATGCATGTTTTGCTGAATGTGGTGAGACTTCCCAGAACTCTGCAATGATTGCCATATGCTGCAGAACTCATCATCTTGCTTACTCTGTGCCTGACGAAGTCAGAAACAATACCCCCAACATCAGCAGCTATAAACTCAACTTTTCAACAGTTAATATATACAAAGACATTTGGAAAATCATATGGTCCAAGTTCAACAGTGTTTTCACACTGACACTAGTAGAACTTGCAGGCATTTAGTTTATGAAACAGGCTATTGTGGTGGCTTGTATTTATGTAACTTTTCCTATGAATTACTATTTAATTGAAATGAGCTTAGTTTGTTTTGAGATTGGTTTTGTTTTGTTAGTGACTGAAATTATGAGCATAAGAAAGATCACTGAGTATAATTCAACTCAGGTAATAGTCTAAAATAGTTCCACAAGCCTGCTCTCATACTGGTAGTGTTCTTAAACGTTATTATTAATGCCTCAATTTGTAAGGCCTTCTACCAGACAAGCACAATCGCTTTATTTTCATTTACATGACATTACACATATGGTACCACAGAACTGAACCTCTGCTACGTTAAAAACTGTTGAATATCTAGAATCTAAACAAGAATAACCAGGGTATTGTACTCATTCAAGAACTGCATCAAGTTCTGCCCCAGTCTATATCTGGACTAAAATATCTGATATATTAAAACAAAAGCAATCTGTTCATTGTGAAAAAAGGACACCCACTCTAAATCAGAAGCCAAAAGAAATATTGAGACAGTTGGGTCCAATACTAAATGAATCAGAACACTCACTTCATTTTTCTGATTGCCACTCAGAAATGATCCTTTCTGGGGTGTGTTAGAGTTGCCCTGATTTTCAGCCCTGAGACTGTAATGCTGTCTTCCATTCAGTTGCTAAATCATTCAGTGAAGGAAAAAAAACCAAACAAACAAAAACCAAACCGGTTTCATTACCTTAATTTTCTTTTGAAAAGTACTTTTATTGTATAGACTTAGGAAACAGGAGACAATTCTAAACACACTTAGAGCAACATGAGGTTACTCATTAAGCCAATTTTCTTTAACAAAGCCACTTATTAAAAAAATTAAGTGTAATTAAACCCATGAGAACCCCAATTCACCTGTATTCTTTCCTCCTTTACTGTATTTTCAAAGTAAATCATAGCCAAGAAACAAATCTGACAAGGAAATAATTTCTTCTCTTTCTGAGCATGGACAGACTCAGCCTACAGGAAGCATTACTTGGAACAGAGCTTTAAGGAAATATTTGCATCTCTGCCCAAACAAACTACTTGTTGACACCAAACGTCACTGCTCCAAACGAAGTATTTGTATGTTGGAAATGCAACTGGAGCTACTGAAAGCAAAACAACTTTCAAGAAGGAACTTTTAATCCCCTTCATTATTGGAGTAATACATTTCTCCAAGATAAGGACTATCCTACTTCTAATACACTGCCATAAATATTAAATTTTCTTTGTACCAATGAAGATAACAACCATGTTCATAATTCAGCTTCTAGGGAAAACCAATTTTGTACAAATGAAAAGTCTTACTTGAGTAGGAACAAAAAGGGAACGAGGAGAATGGTTGAGGCCTCCCAGATGCACTTTTTGTGAGCATACAGATGACAGATCAGATGCATAAGAACTGTAGTTGTTAACAGCTGGCTGAGGTTTAACTATGGCCATCAGTTTTTGATTTCCCATTTCTGACCGACTACCATGAGACAGATTAATTAAGGCACTTGATGGCAGACGATAACCTCTGGCAGGTGAGCACCTTAAAAAAAGCAAATTACACAGTAGCTCAATGTAGCTTAATTGTTGGTATTCCAATATAACTGATTTAACAACACTACTGTCTCTATGCTAAAAGATAATGACTCAGGTTTCAACAGAAGAGGCTGAAAACTGTATCCAATATTAAAATGTAGTAGCATTACACACCATGTTTATCCCACTGTGCTCTCCTTTGGCTGCCAAAATCAGAAAACAAGGACTGGAACATCTCTCTTATGAGGAAAGGCTGGGGATGTTTAGTCTGCAGGGGACTGAGAGGGGATCTTTTAACATTTACAAATATCTGAAGGGTGGGTGTCAAGTAGAAGGGGCCAGGCTCTTTTCAGTGGTGCCCTGTGACAGGATGAGGGGCAATGGTCAAACTGGAACACAGGAAGTTCCACATTAACATAAGGAGAAACTTCTTCACTGTGAGGGTGACAGAGCCTGGCCCAGGCTGCGCACAGAAGTTGTGGAGTCTCCTTCTCTGGAGACTTTCAAGACCCTCCTGGTTCTGTTCCTGTGTGGGCTGCCCTGGGTGCCCCTGCTCTGGCAGGAGGGCTGGACTCGATGATCTCCAGAGGTCCCTTCCAACCCCTACCATTCTGTGATTCTAAGATGCAGCACGTTTATTTTTAACTTTCTGCAGTATATTATTAGACATACTGATAATAACCCGATTACTACATATATGTTTTAGAAATATATTTAGATCTAGTGCTTTATTCTGCTGGTTCATATTTGCTTTCTGCAAATCAGAAGCTTCTCTGCACGCAAAAAAAGCCTAAAGAGCGTTTCCAAAATATAATAAGCTTCATAAAAATTGTCCCTACTCAAAGAGAAAAAGAAACACAAAAGAAATAAAAACTGACCAACACTGTTGAGAAACAGAATTTTAAAAAGAGGCATAAAAATACTCAACCAAACCAAAGGCAATTTCATGTCATCTGTACCAACAGTATGAATGAATATGAAAGCCCCTGCACAAACCTTATGGTTAGGCCTCCAAGGAATTCTTCATCAAACAAAACTTCAAAGAGCACATCTGTTTCTCTACTGGCTATAGAAAACAAAGTAAGAAGTCATCCTATATATGTAACAATAGCTGTTTTCATCTAAATTATGTAAATTTCTATATTGGTTATGCAATAAATAATACAAATACCAAAAAATAACTCGTTAGCAACAGCAAAAAAAACCCTTAATCCTTAAACAAGTCATTTCATTAGCAGCAATTTGGAAATGCTTCTCTAAGTCATATATGGCTGCCCTTTTAGATGTACTTTCAACAGAAAGGTAGCATGCATAACAGCTTATCAACCTGCATTAAGAGAACTGCTGTTTATTACAGCATGTCCCAGCTGTCAGCAACTGCCAGAAAGGAGATGAGCCATGTTTACACTCAGGCAGTTAGAAACCAACAATCTTCTTGGATAATGACAGACCAATACTCCTTTGAAACAATACTAGTATATAATCATTACGGAGAATAGAATACCTCTTAAAAAAAAGCTGCATTTAAGTCTAGTCTATACAAGATTCTGTGGGATGCTAACTGACTGAGAAAGCAATTACTTAAATGCCAGCTAAGAAACAATTTCCATCACTACATCTCAAACTGCTATATCCAGTGTGATTTGGTAAATCCTTCTGTTTACCTGAAGCAGATTTATGGATGTCTTCTTGTCAAAGAAGATAAAAATCCAGACCATTTAACAGAAATGGAGTATCACACAGTAAAAAACAAATTCCAAATAAATTGAGACAAATCGTAGTTGATAAAATTTTACATTCAATGTAAGTATTAAAGCCATTTTTATCTCTACTGAACTTTGCCCATATCTTCCTATAGTTTAGTTTTGTCCCTTTTTTGCAACCTATGTTCTTTCATTGATCTGCCTTCTTCATATTATGAAGGAATAAAGGGTAAGTAATTTCTTATTCAAAGTACAGCTGTGTAACACATGAAATTAAAATAGAGTATCTGCAAACATTTTTCTGAAGCCTGCTTTCACATCACAAGCCAAGCAACTATTAGATAGCTATAGTGCTACAAGTATGAAGCCATTATTACCTCCTTTAATTCCTATAATGGTACCTCGAAGACCAACTGGAACAGAGAAGTTCTCTCTCACATTGACAACACGGTCGAACAGTCTGTACTCTGCATCTCTGTCTGGAACAACCCCATTCTGTTGTTCTAGTGGCTGACAATAACCAAAAGACTGTGTTAATGTTTGCAAAAAGTAGGGATTACAATCAAAATGCATTTATAACAGTATCTGAAACAAACTATAGAAGCAAACTTTCTGCAAAAACAAAACAAACAAACAAACCCTCCCAAAGCAAACTTTTTTTCCCCCTGCAACTCTGTCACTGCTTCCACCTGAGGGACATCAGTACTGTACATGATCCAAGATACACCAAAAGGGGTCAATTTAGACAAAATCATCAAGTGTAATCTGCCTGTACACAGGTAACTGTGTAACACACGTATCTGTGAAATAACAGGCAAGATGAGCAGCTGGTCCTATGTCAAGGACTGAACAAGAAGTAGAACAGGTAAAAGGAGACAACAGGAAGTACATTTTAATTTGCCTTCATTATACAAGCAGTAAGAACTGTAGAAGCATTAAGAACAGAAGGCAGAAAAGAACTGAAAGTCAGTGTAACATAAGAGTTTGTAGTGAGTAGAAATTCTCTCCTTTCAGAGACAAGACTTGTTTTCAAATTGATTTTCTGGAAGACAGCATAAAACTTTTTCTTCTATCAATACTGTCATAAAATTCCACTCTGACAGTTGGTAAACTTAGGTAAAAGAAATAAATATGGACAACTTAATTTAAAAACAACAACCCAACTTTTTCACATGACTTACCCTGTACAGCAAATGGGGTTTCACGGTAACTCGCACCTTCTTATTGCTCTTTCTCTGCTAAAGGAAAAGAACAGAAAGTCATTGCAAACCACTGCAGGAACCAACACTGGATTTCAGGTACACCTGAAGAGAGAACGCAGAATTATTTTTGCTTCTTTTAGACAAAGATTTTTCACAAAGTCTTTTAAATTACTAAGTCCAGTTACTAATACATGACTGATTTCTCACAAAAGGTTTGGCATTGTTTGGCTAATTCCAGAATTCACAACAATGTTATTAACATGTCCCTGTAAGTAATTTCAAAGAAATCAGCCCAATATTTCATGTGGTTTTGCCCTTAGCTTTTGCTTTAACAAATTTCCTTGCCCCCTTTATTGATCTGTGGCCTTCAGAAAACAACTTCCTAATTGTCCCCAGAACAAAAAGAAACTGCAGGGGAAGAACAGCTGGGATTGTACTTTGAAAGAGCTCTTCAGCAGTTCAGAATGTACACACTGATACCTGTTTCTTTCTGAATGCATCGAAAAGCAGAGTTCAGAGCATGGCTTAATGCTACTGAATCACCTCAAAAAGAATCAATTAAAAAGATTAATAATGAGCTTTTCTGAATTTCTGGGACAATTCACATTAGAAATTCAGACCTTACGCTATATTCTGTACTCTTTTTCTCTGAAATAAGTAATCATCAATTATCTTATTCTACTTCAGGAACTTTAAAAATAACATGCAGCTGCTTTTTGGTTCACCCCTGCTCACAATGACTCAAGCTGCATACCTTGCATTTCTCTATTTCTTCTTCAATTTTCTCAACAATGGCTGCATCCAAAATTTGCAAGTCACAAGATGAGCGAGACAAAGCAGACACAGGATGTGCCTTTAACCAGGCAACAATTTCTTGAACTTTCTCAGCTCTAAATAAAAAAAGAACAAAAATTAAAATGTTTAACTGCATAAATTAATTATGCTACCACATTCCCTGATTTAATCCGTCAAGTAGTATGATACAGGTGCAGTACTTGTAAAAGAATTTAACAATAAAATAACAGAATTTAAGAGCTCTGTATGAGTTCTAACCCCCACTGTAGGGGCTAAAAAAAAAAAAATTTAAAAATCTAACCGAATCATGCAATACTGGTTCAAAACTATAACCTGAAGTTTTGTCTCAGAAAAAAAAAATATTAAAAAATTAAATTGTTAAAAAGAATTGAGTAAATTATATTTCCATCCAACCAACTAACCACATCCAGCTGTGATTAAAGCTTCTGTGATCATTTGGCTCTCACAACACAGTAAGAAATCACTTCAGGGCCTGCCTCTGGTAAAATGGAGCACAAACCTGAGATTCTAAGAGTAGACAAGTCCCACAATGGTGTATTCACCTGGTAAGAGTCCCGTGGAGGGCAGCATCATGCAGACTTACCAACTCAAGCCCATGAAGAGGGCTTACTAGCTAATAATTAAAAAAGCCTTTTTAATATTACTAAACTGTATCTGGAACCAGGATGGCTCCCTGTCTCCCCTGAAACTGACTGTGTATTAAAAAAAGTGCAAAGCACTTTACATTCTGCACATTATTTTTCAAATTCTAAGTGATCTCCAGCAGTTAAAACATTTATTGCTTATTTTCCAAAAATTATCCTTTTGGTGACTTTGTGACTACTTGTAACCATGCTTACCTGAAGGTTACTTTAAAAGCAAGAATTAAGAGGTAGCCATCGAAAACCAGATTTCTCATTCATTGGACTTGAGATAGGAGTCTGACAGAGACATGGACTCCACAACTGATATAATATTCTGGTAATTTTTTCAGTCATACTGAACAATCCTGCGGCTCAGGGAACAGCAAGGTTTCAGTTAGACAGCAGCCACTATATGATCATTACCAACTTCACAATGTTATCTGTCTTTATTCTACTTACTCCAGGGAAAAAGGAAAAAAAAGCAAACAACAAAAACAAACAGGTGATAGAAGGCTTACCCATTCTCATCCTCTCCAGGCCAAATGTCATCTTCATAGAAGACATCTTCCTGGCTATTCTTGGCTATATAATTGAATAGTTCAGGGACCCTAAAAATAAACAAATGGAAGACAAATTTAACTTCACATCAGGACAGACCACAAAAAAGCCTCATGAAAACAAATTCTGACTGGCTTCAAAATTGATGGATGCCAGACAGATTACTTTTTTACTTAATTTAGTGTCGTACTGTTCAACTGTCAAGGGTAAGTTGCTGACAAAATTACTCTATCCCAAAATATGCTTTTCCTTGGAAGGAGAGACTGTTGCAAGGAGAATACTGGAATAAAAGGAATTCCATCAAGCAACCTCCAAAAGCAAACTCACCAGTTCTTAGAAGATCTGCATCCAGAGGACAAAATCCAAAGACTGATATGAAGGTGGATAATTTGGATGAAGTTAATCCAATATTTACCTTTCTAAATACTCAGCAAGCAGTTGTTCTACTGCAGAAGAATACATCCATTCATTTCCAACTTTCTTAGTATAGCCAGGAACTTCTTCATTTTTCTTATTAAACTTCAGGTTTAGTCCCACATTTGCTTTGTGATCTCCATGAGGACTGGAAATAAGAAAAGTTAATTAACTTGCAATAATGTGTGTGTGCATACACACATTTAAAAACCACATAAACATATATCCTCAGACTTAAACCACAGAAAACTTAAATTCATTCTATTTTCTACTTCTTAGCATTGTGACACCTGTAAATGTCACAGGACATAAGCTGTGCCACAGTAGCTGTCTTCATGCATGTGCATACCTTACTGCAAAAGAGGGTAGGGAATATTTTACGTTTCTTCTTTGAGATCTAATCAATCACAATCTACCTGGCATTAACAGTTGTAGAAGGATGTCCCTGAACAATTAGTGGGGAATAACACATTAAACCACAAGAAGATGCTCATGCATCAACCACTTCTTTGTGGTTGCCCTAGGAAACCACAATTCTGACATGCAGAGAACTAGAGGGATTGCCTCCCTTACATACTGGAGCAGTTTTAGTCTTGACTAGTTCTTAAGAAAAATTACAGGTAGAATTTTTATCCCTTCATACTAGAAGTAATGGTAAGTACCACAAAATTAAACACCAATTCCACTTTTTATTCTCAGTTTGGCAAAGTCAGTTCAAACTCCTGCTTTGATTATGCAAATAGCAAAGCAGGAAAGTCAATTGATGTCTTTCTACAATACTAAAGCGAACAGAAAAAACTTCCCAGCAAACAAATATTAAGAAGTTTCTGATAGGAGAGAAAAACACTGCATACGAATTTAGTTTATGGCAAATAAGCTTTAAAGAAAGCTTCACAGGACAAAAGAGTTACACATTCCATAAGAACAGCATTTAAACAGCAGAAATTCAGTAGAGTTGTATGAGAATTTAGAAGCTTCTCTGCAGTCAAAATTGACAAACAACTTACTTTTTCTTTGATCCTCTTCCAATAAAGATACTCCCTGTAAATCTGGAGACAAGATATCCACTTACACCAAGACGGCTGGCCAAAATATATGCAGGATTGTATTTCACAGAATATTTCTTTAAAACAAACAAACAAAAAATATTGGCAAATCCCAAAGGATAAGGACTTTTATACAAAGGGCAAATGACTAATACGGAAGCATCCCTCAAAGACATTCACCATTGCAAAATACATTTGACATATTGTTTAAGCTTTTACTAGAAAGCCAGAAGCACTTACATGCTGGTTCTGTATTAAAGGATCAAGCTGGGGTTCACATGGAATATTAAAAACCACACGAATTCTACCTTCTGTGATCACATCACATGAATCTTGAACCTTGGAGAGAAACACAACACGTTAAAAATGTTACTTAAAAACATCAATCTTTGGATACTAGACCTCATAAGTCTACCACCAATTTCTCTGCAGTAGGCACAGAGATGCTTTGGGATTCCCCATTTTGCCTTGACCTGTACACTGCTTCCTCACAGAGGCAAACAAACACCATTAAATGAAAGGAGTCCATAACTGGAACTGGGCCAAAATGGATTGAAAATGATCCCAAATAATTTATAAAAATAATCCTGCATGCAAGTTATGCTACCTTTTTCTGATTATGCCAGCAAAGCAGGAAGAAGAAACTCTCCTCCTTTGACTAAACCATGAGAAAATCTTTGACTCAAAATTTTAGCTAGCAGATGACCATTACTGCTATACAGCATCTTAGATTATTTCAGACTTGCAAATAAAGAAATCTAAGGGGGGAAAAATTATGAAATTATTGGAACTAACATCTCCCATGCAGCCATAGTAAGGAGATCCCAGCATAAAGACTGTACTTCCAGGAGGAAACAAGTCATCCAAAGTTTTGATGTTTGAAAAACGAGACTCAAAGGCTTTGATATCCTACATGAAAAAGACAAAATTGATAATGTTAAATATCATTCGATTACAGAAGACTAATTAAAAAGTTCATATAAACAGATATTTAGAATAAACATTGTAAAACAATCTGATTCTGAACAAATTAATCAAAGGCAAAAAAGTTAATACTACATTACAAATGTTGTTACAGAAGCACCTATGCTACCTTGTAGGGCACAGCTACTGTACTTCATTCAAAACCCCATCAGTAAAAAGATTACAAAAGCCATTTTTTCAGTAAGATCTCCAAACTGTGCCACAGAGTCTCAAATTTTGTGACAATACTTGCCTAAGCATATGATGGCTGTGCACCCTTCCACCCCAATGGAATTAAGGAGCTACGTGCAAGAAGATACTGAGTTTGTATATTTACCTTGACAACAGTTTGGTAAACAAAAGGAAGAACTTGTTTTGACCATTGTTTCTCCAAATAAACTTCTCCATTTTGTTTTAGTTCATATCTATTACCAGTGAGTAACTGAGCATATACAACTATTGATGTTTCATGAATAATGATTCCTTTTCTTCTCTGGTAGCTGAATACAAAGCAGAACATTTACATTTGATTACAATAAACAGAACTGAATCAAGGGGATGGAAATATTTTATTGGGAAAAAAAAACCAGTCTTAACAAAAGGATCCTAATAGTTTGCTTCCTGTTTTATAAAAAAAATACTCAAGACTCAACAGCTTAACCATTAGCTTATCATTGTCACATGGCCATCACTACAAATCTGTGTTGATTTAAATACATTTTACCTTTACATTGAGGTTAGGGGTAATTAAAGCAGTTAAGTCAAAAGACAGATAACAAAATGGCAAGCTACCCTAACTCAGTTGTGTACCACTGCACACCTACACTCCAGAAGAGCAAGAGCTGTATTCAGATTTAATAAAGCTAAGCTAAGTTGTAGCTTGATACTGTATGACTCCATTCTATATACTTCCTACAACTGAAGATTACTAGACCAGAACAGAAAATGGAGTGGGACAGTAAATACTGAAACTCCTTCATTTGAGAATTCTTCTGTAAGAGCATCTAACTTTAACCACCTAGAGACTAACTCCATATATTCTAAAATCTCAACAAACTCTTTCATGTTGTTTTCTTAATTTCCAACAGACTCATTAGCTTTCGCAGCTCTTCTCTGCTACTTAGGCCTGTATTACAACAACAAAACATAGCTAAGCTACCAAATGTGAAGTTAGATTTTAACTTTCAAAATTACTTACAGCTCTGTAATGCCTTGAACTTCTTTTAACCACATGCTTTGTTCCTTATCTCCAACATATGCCACTTTAGTCGGGGGCACTGCACTTCCCATGTAAAGCTTCTGTGTGCCACGTGGTTCTTCCAAATAAAACCTTGAGAATGTTATGACAGGTATGAATCCAACCAAGTAAGATTAATCCAGACATAACCAATTGTGAGCAAAACTTAATAATAGTTAGAAATTACTTGTTAAGAATGAGAAACTTGCAGCATGTTTTCTCTACTCCTTCTGCAACTGGCCACACAGTGTATGTTTAATAAAAGATACCAGTGCATGTGCTGAAAGGAATATTGTATAGAATAATGTGAAAGAGAATACTTCTATGTGGATTTCTGTGCGTGCATTTTCCCCCTCAAAGTTAAGAATAAGCTCTCCCGAACTTCTACATCTATAGCAAATTACTGAAAGACCAGACTACTACAGAGCTAACCAAACCTCAAAACAACGTTAAACAAAGGTTCTTCCAACAAGTAGCTTTTGATACACATGGGCTTACTTGCTGTTAGGAAGTATTACAATAGAAACAAAACTTTTGTATAAGCCTAAGGAACTTATTTTGAACAAACAGCTACCTATGAAATGTCTCTTACTTAGTTTCTCCATCTGACACAGCAACAACTCTGGCTTCTTCAAGGTGTGGCCAGTTAACGAAAACACGCTTTCCAAGTATCATAGCAGCAACATTTTCCACCATCTGAAAAAAACCCACAGAAATTACTATTATTAATGAACATATTAAAATGTTTTTGTTAAAATATTTTAAAATTGCTTTTGCAATAAAAACTACTGCAGTTACAGAACAGGTTTTCTTGCAGAATAAATAGCTTGTTTTAGTGTATTAAATTATGGTTTAGAATCACAGAATTGTTTTGGTTGGAAAAGACCATCAAGTCCAACCATTAACCTAACACTGCCAATCCCACCACTAAGCCATGTTCCCAAGCACCTCATCTACATGTCTTTTAAATATCACCAGGGATGGCAACTCCACCCCCTCCCTGGACAGCCTGTTCCAGTGCTTCATAACCCTTCCAGTGAAGAAGCTTTTCCTCATGTCCGACCTAAACCTTTCCTGGCAGAACAACAAGACCATTTCCTCTTGTCCTATCACTTGTTACCTGGGAGAAGAGGCTGACCCCAAGCTCACTACAACCTCCTTTCAGGTAGTTTGGTACCAAATGAGAAGGTCTCCACTGAGCCTCTTTTTTTCCATCCTACACAGCCCCAGTTCCCTCAGTGGCTCCTCTTACGACTTCTGCTCTAGATACATATATATGATACATGCTACATAACCTGTGATTAGAAATGGAAAATCCTATTTCATTTTTTAGGACACAGTATCATGTTCCAAGCCAGGCTCTTTACATGTAGCATATGTTAGTTCCAAGACCTGGACTGGTCTACATTTAATTAAAAATAACTATTTTTTTCAAGAAATGCTCACATTTTAAATTGGGGGGTTTTTTTAAGTTTTTCAGTGCTACCCTATAACCATTTTTCTCCTATACTACACTAATGAGAAGATACAAATAACCATTTCAAATCTGACTATTTAACAAATTCAGGTTGTTTATGACAAGGATTTTTGTCTGGGTTTTTTTTTTTGTTTTGTTTTTGTTTGGAGCTGAATGCTTACCTGTTCTTTCGAGTTCTTATCTGCTGTGATTTCTAATATCATGTTCTCTCCATGGCTGCTTTGCTGAAACACCTGGACACCACTTCTTTTAAGATAGAACTGTGTAAAAACAAAACAGCACGTAAAACTTACTTGAACTCGTACATAGTTATGCATTAAATACAATGGAAAATATCAGAAGAAATAAGTATTTTACCTGATGTTTGATGTGCTTTAAAGTAGGAAATCCACAGAAATATAATGCACTCTTGTTAATTTTAGTTATTTTATTGTGGGTTACTTCAACATGCCAAGCATCCAAAGGTATTGTTTTATACCTAAAAAAACAAATTGCAAAACACTTGCTCAAATAGATTAGACTTCCATCTCTAGAAACTCATCCAAACACTCATTAATTGGCAAACTCTTTGACTTTCCTGCAAGGTGGCAATTAATTTAAGCCACTTGGAATCTATACAAAGGACTATGAAAACCCATGCTATTGATGCAAAGAAATTATTCAGCAAGAAAAAGACAAAATTTCAAGCCAGAGTATGTACCAATCTCACTATTTTAATTCATTGTTATTGTCAAATTCTAAACCAGCAATGGTTCCATAAAGTAACATTCATCTTCACAACTATTCATACCTGCAAAGACATTGCTCCCCTATTTTGTTTGACTACTAAGGTTATGTTTACATTTAATCTTGAAACTATTAAAGCTGGCTACTTTCAGTGTTAAGTGAAAAACACAAGTGTGTTCAACTCTGCACTGGATCCAAATGCTTACTACTTGTTTTTGACAAATTATCTGGAATTAGTGAGCTGATAAATTATCACTAGCATCAGATATTTTGACCAGTCTTTCATTATCTGTCATAGAGAGTTCAGTAATTCTCTAGAGTGTTCTTACTGACTCAGCACTGGTTCATTGTTTTGCAAAGTAACACTTTAAGAAAAGGGACAATTAATTTTACCATGCCATCCACAACAAGCAACATCTAATTCAACATTTTACATTTTTCAGTACATATATGTTGGCATATACAAGCTTTGGTTAAAATCCTAATAAGAGTATTCTAACTACTTAGAGTCTATTCCCATACAGTTATGTCAGTCTTACCTCGTATGACATCTTTCTATCGCAGGGAATTTCTCTGGCCACGGTGACATGTACTGGAACTCTGCATCTTTATCATACCAGTACATTAAACAAGCACTGTGAGTATTTCTTCGTTTCTCCTCTTCTTTTAGGCACTTATTACAGGATTCCATGGCCTGCAGCAGTCGTTTCTAAAGTTGAGAGAAATTGGTGTATGTGAAACTGGCAACAAAAATTACTACAGAAATGCCTGCCTTGAGAAAGCATAGATCTACACTCTTCTGGTTTGTGTGTGCATTTTCTAATTGCAGCATCACTCTTCCTCACGTCCCAACTCTCTGATAAAAATAGGACAATTACAATGGAATGGCTTTGGAGAATGAAGGTGACCTTTTTGCAAGTATGTTTCCAAAGGCTAGCCATATTTTACCTTTTACATTTAACATGCAAATAAATGCTAAAAAGATTTTTAGATGTTATCCTAAAATTCTGCAAAATAACTATTCAAGCAGCAACTGTTGTGTTTTGTGAGAACACTGTCCTGTTAACTTTCCACTGCCACCTATGGGGACAGTTGATAGACAGGCACAGGTCACCACCTGTATATATCTTAACACTTAAGCTGCAGTTTTAGTTTGGTGACAGTTTAACCCCAGCTGGCAACTAAGCACCATGCAGCTGCCTCATAGAATTGGGGGGAATAAAAAGGTAAAACCCCATGGGCTGAGATAAGGACAGTTAAATGGAATAACACAAAGAGAAGAAACAACAGTAATATATAAAATGAGTGATACACAGTAACTGCTCACCAGCAAAACACTGCTCTCCCTAAGCCCAGCTGCTACTTGCTCAAATCACACCTGCCAGCTCCCCCCTTGGCAGGGGTGCCCATGTCAGTATGGTATTGAGAATCTCATTTACTGGTTCCCTTGTCTACCCTGGCTGTGGCCACTCCAAGCTTCTTGTGACAATTCACCCTATCCTAGCCAAACCCAGCACAATTTTCATCCACTTTTGCTGTACTCATATCTAATCTGCTAAAAGATGTTACAGCAATATATATAATACTGTTATCCTATATGCCAAAGGAAAATGTCACTGCTTTATTTCTCTCCGTTAATGTTTTACTGTTTGATTTGTACTTGGATTTTCTGCTGAATGACTGGGTTGTTTTTCAAATGCTTCATTTATTTTACCTACAGACATTCCATATTTTTACATGTATATAGGAATAGATTTTTTCCGCCCCCTCAAAGAATCTGAAACTAAATAGTTGGAATAGCTGACTGAAAACATGAACAAATAATAATGAGTCCACACCCCTTACTTAAGACTTCTGCCACTTGAAGATCCATTTCTTTGCAGTAACTTACTCTAGCCTTACTCTCCAGGCAGCAAACATTTAAATTTTACTGTGGTCTTATCAATTGTTGATTAAAACTTTCATTTAATAGCATGTCTAACTGTTGATCGAGAAGTTTAGTAGGTTTGTTATGAAGCATTTACAGATAAGAGATGTTGAAAGAACTTACTTCATCAATAAACGGGATTAAAACTACAGCTTCCCATTCTTGCTGTTTTCCATTTAGGTCAGTTTTAAAATCTGGTGGATAATATTCTATAATAGGAGAGTCTTGACTAATCATCAAATGCTAAAAAAGTACAATAGAGGAAATAAACAACATCAGTGACAATTCAGAACTAATTCTAGGAAGAGAGAGAGGAACGTTGATATTAAAACCAATTCAAGGCCAAACAGGAATTCAACATTTATCATTTACCTGTCCTAGTCTGAAATTGCTTAGCCAATGAAAACTTCTGTATTTATTACGAAGTTTTCAATGTACCAAAAACATTAAGAAATATTTAACCATACGCATAAAATAAGAGGCCATGCAAAAATATCAAGAAAAGAGTTACTTCAAAATAGAACACACAACCAGGAAGTGACAGCTAAGCGAAATTTGCTTATAAACCCTACCTGGTAGCATCTAGGTAGCAGATCTTTGCTAGCTGCTGGAAGTACAGCAAGCAGCTGTTCAAATGGCATGAAAGGTTTTCCCAGTTCAAATTTGATTTGGAGTTCGCTGATGTTGCGAATATCTGACAGATAAGGTGCATAATGGTAAGGATAATACCTGCAGAGGAAAAAAACCCAAGCTCTTCAGCTACTTTAGTTATAGCAGTGTTCACAGATCAGAATCAAACAGAACTACATTAAAAGCTCCCAGCATAGAAGATGAAATATTGCTTGATCTTTAAGCAATTTCTCATTTGACAATTTTTCTTACCAGCTCCATGACTGAACTCCATGGTAATAATAATGCAAAATCCACTGTATGGCCTGGACATAACATTCAGCTTGATCAGCCAAGAAGTCACTTGAAAGAAAAAGAAAACATAATTATTATTTTTTTCTCATTTTCACTGCTATATCAAAATTACTTACCACCTTTCATGTAGGAATGAAGACAGAACATTTTGAAAACCTATATAACACCATGGGTTTTCTAGATTAATTTAATACTCATTGATTCCCCCTACTCCCGTCCTCAAATACTTGTTACAGAAAACTTGACTGGCAGCTTTTCTTGCATTAGTCAACAGCATCACTACTGCAGTACAGTGCCATGTGTTCTCTGCTTCTGACATGGGTGAACAGGCTGCCCTGTATTACATATATGCAAAGACTTGTCTTTGGTGTTGGAAAAAAAACAAAAAAAAAAAGGAGAGGAAAAGAATAAAGCATACACTTACTCAGAAACTACTTCTACACCCATTTTAGTCATGTAGTAGGTTCTTTTGTATTGCCTGAACTCGGTTTCAAACAGATCATCATCTTCTGGTTCATCTTCCACCACAGCTGAAAAACCATTTGGGGGGAAGTATTAATTTAATTTCTCTACAAGGTTTGAAGATACTCAGTTTTCAATTAATGCCTTAACTTTACTCCTCAATTCAGTTATAGGTGCTTATACCTTCCTTGTATTGGAAGTAACATGAAACAATCAAACAAAAATCTTTATGACAAGAGAAAGACTGGAACTTTTTTTCCTTTAAAAATGTGCAATGCTTCATAGTCCAGTTACAAGAACAGAGAAGAGACCATAAGCCATCAGAAAATAATTTAAGAAAGGGTTGAAACAAATTTTAAAATTACATCTTTTTTTCAGCAACATTTTATATCCTGGAGTAATATTTATGTATTTTTGACATTAAATTTCCAAACAAAAGCCAAAGAAGTTTCCTACAAGTGGAACGGGTTTAAAAGCATAATCAACACAAACAAAAACCCCAAAGACACAAAAAAGTCTGTTCATTTGTCCCAACTTGCATAATAAAGCACCTAAGCAGAGTATTATAAAAAAAAAAATATGTTGTTGAACATTTGCTCATTCATTCCTTTAATTCATTATGGAAATACTGGTCAGGTAGGAAGCACTTCAAAAGCTTTAGCCGCACTCCCTCTCGCCATAAGCCAGTGACGTGCAGTTCCACTTCCCAAGAGCTGACTAGGTAACTCTTCTGTTTATATTGAGGTCATCTCTAACATGAAATTCTTACAGACCTTCCAAATCTATACACAAATAAACAAGTTTTTTGCTATATATATACGGAAAAAGTTATTTTCACTTACATTTCGGAGTCGCTTCACCTTTGTTTTTTTCTAAAGCAGCCAAACATATAGAATTTTCCTGAGCCTATTAAAGGAACATTTGAAATAAAGTAAAAATACAAAGTAATATGCACATACCTCTTTCACAACCATATCATCTGCAACTCAAAATGCTATAATGAAAATGTATAAATACCATTATTATTTAGCATAAACGCCACTACATTTCCCTCTCTTCTAATTGCCCAGGGAAAATTATTTTATCGGACAAAAGGACAAATTATACAAAAGAGCAGTCTCAAATAAAACCTCAACTACCTTTAAAAATATATCTGAATATTTGTTTTCCAAAATGCAACTGTTTCCAAAACTGTGCAGTACACATTTAAGCATTTTTTTTACCTACACCATGCTACAGCACCAGTATTTTTCATCTGTAAACTTAGAGATTTCAAATGGCTTTTGTGGGAAGTAAGGATACCAGAAATTGTGCTTTAGAGAGTCAAACAGGAAAAATGTTCACTTCATTCTCTCACTATACATGGCCTTTTGTGCACAGCACTGAATAGCTTTCAATAAGCAGAATCATTAATGGCCCTCATCCCTTGTACCTGAGATATGCAAGCTCCTGCCTGTCACTGCCATTGAAGGGATCAGTCAAGGTGGCTAGCTAACACTATACAGCTGCTCCAAACTTCTCTGGCAAATAAGAAAACAACCACAATAAAAGCACACCTTGTTAACAGAAGAGCTGAGATCTTGCTCTTACATACCTCACTCAAGAACAGAGTAACTACACACAGGGACAACTACACTTGGAGGAATTTCCTGCCTCTACTCTACACTCTGCTGAAAGCATATACTGGATAGCCAAGGGAGCTTGTGGTGGGGAACATGACAGTGGGGCAGAGTCAAGATACACAGACAGGTGCTGGTCCTTATTATTAGTTATATCTAGAATTATAATAACCAGCCTGAGCTAGCTCACACCAATCAAAGAGTTATTTATCTATCCACTGTCAAATAGCTGAACAATACTAAGACAAGAATGAATGATCTACCAGTGTATCTGAAATATAGAAACTCCAGCAGGCTATGCACCAAAAAGTAAAACTTTTAAGCATAGCAGTTTGACTATAATTCACCCAGAAGTAAGTTTTGCTGCTGCTGAGGAACAGATAAATTGACATAGAGCATTAAAATAGGGTTTACAAGATTTTAAAAAATCATGATAATCCGACCTTGACTTAACCACTCTCAAACAGCAATGCATACATTCCTCAAATGTTACATTTCACTGTTATTTCTGATCTCAAAAAAAGTAATATAGATCAAATGATTACTTTGCAAAAATCAACATTCTTATTTCCAAAATTGCACATGTAAAACACTAACCTTTTGTTTCTTTTGTTTATTTTTTCTGGCTTCCTCTGCTGCAATACCTGCTGCCTCATTGAGGTATTTGTTGCCTACTTTACTTTCAAACCATTTTAGGTCTACAAAGACTTCACTGAAGTGTTCACGATCAAACTGTGCAGAAAGAATAAAGTAAGTTTAAATTTAACATCCCTCAAATATTTCTAGAGTGTCTTTTTAGTACCTGCATTAGATTACATTTTGTCCCACAGATACCACTGAACTATTAAAGTAATATATAAAAAAAAAAAAAATCTGTTTTCTTTCAGTAAGGCAGAAATGGGTAACAAAAAAGAGACAATTTCCCCACTTCATTACCAACTCTACAAGTAGTAAATATATTTAGAGTCTGGGTAATATAGTTTTGTGCTACACACTCCACACTTAGACAGTTTACCTGAAGACACTCTTCCAATCAGAAGGCAGGGCACAAGCAGGGACAGTAGATTAACTTCCCCCTTCCAAGTTCAGCAGAATGCTAAGACCTTTCCATTTCTATATGGCCTATACATTTTCTCATCTCTAGGATGGATTACTGCAGTAGTAATTAACAAGCTTGTCTCCTGCATGCCACTTAGCTCGTGAAGAATGCTGATATCTGCCTCTGAGAGATACTAATGCTTCATTGCTCTTTACCACTAACCTCCATGGAAAAAAAATGCAAAATATACTGCTCTTCTGGATCTTCAAACATAGCTTGCCCCACAAGAAAATGACCAGTATGGGAAGCAAAGAGCATTGCTGGCTGCAGCATGCTTTGCCCAGTATTGCTGCTCATAGTTCAATGAGAATTGAGCACCATCATTCTGCTGGTGAATCCTCATTTGACTTACAGTACTAAAAGGTGCTGGCTTAAGCACACATCAAATGATTCAATATTTTTCCTCTTATGTAATGATAACATCAGACAACAAGACTGCATCCCATCAGATAAATGATGAAATAGCCAACAGAACCACTTGTGTAACAATCATTTAACAGTTCATGAAAACTACAGTATGGTGTATTTTAGGGCAGATGTTGACATTCTATTCAACAAACTCTATGTCCTTGCTTCACCAGAAGTTGGGACAGGACCACAGCCAGGACAGACCACTGAACCAGCCAACAGGTGATTTATTCAGTACCATACTGATATACAGTGGGTGTGACATGACAAGGGTTTGGGCCAGCCAGGGAAAGCCTGGGCCTCTGTGGAAGCAGCTGGGACCAGCTTGGGGGCAGTGCTATTTCTTGGGTTTGTTCTACATCACTTGTTTTGTGTGTTATTTCATTGCTATTACTGTTGTTGTTATTTCTCCTTTTGCTTTGTCTTAAATTCTCCTTATCTCAGCCCATGGGGTTTTGTATTTTAGTCCCTCTTCTCCTTCCTTCAGGGGGTGGAGTCAGTGAGTGAGGGGCCATGTGGTGCTCAGCTCCTGGCTGGGTCTAAACCACAACACTATACCCTTCTACACAGTGCAACTTCCAACTTACTTACATCTGACAATCTTGTGAGATATTTCTCAAAGCGTTTTAAATTCAGATGCCCATTTTCATTTATGTAACCTATTGGGAAAATAAAGTATGTTTTTAAAACCAACAATTTCACCATTTTAAAATTTCCATATAAGTGTCCAATAGATCATACAGCACAATGCTGTCTGTCTAAAGAAAGTGTAATAAATGATAAACATTATAACATGGCTAAAAAGGTCAATAAATATTAACACAGGATGATTAATGTTTCTACTTTCCACATATGAACTTAGTATTCTTACCTCCCAGTTCTGGCAAGACAGCCATGTATGTTCTATAAAGTAGCGGCAGTGCATCGTGATTAATGTGTAAATGAGGTAGGTGAGGAATAAAATCATTTCCTACAAGGAAACCCATTAAGATCCAATCATCTATTATCCTTTCAATATCGTATTCAAAGGAAATCTTGTCCTGAGGGGGGAGAAAAAAAAAAAACGGAAAAAAAACCAACCGAACAAAACAAACCCAAATAAAACAAAATACAAAACCACCAAAAAAACCCCACAGGGGTATAATTTTTATTATCGTGTTTGCATAAAAAGACCTCATGCATTTTTTCAATCCATTAGAACTTACTTTTACTGGTGAAAATTCATAATCAATATATTCTCGCATCAGTGATAAATGTAGTAAATGAAATGTGGTTTCCTCTGGTGCACATGCTCTGTAAATTATTCAAAACATTAAGTTAATTATTTATAAACACACTTTCAACATGAATATTTAACAAGTCCAAGGTTACCTGAACCCAAGTAATCTTACTAAAATTATATCTTTGCAGAAGAAATAACGTATAAACATTTCTCTGAATCTATTTTAGGATGTATCTGGTTTGAGTCTATCAAACTTTGCAGCAGAATCTTCTAAACAGCAAGAGTGACTGCACTGTATGGAAACCAGCTGGCTTATAGAAAGCAGGGCAGCTTTATTGAGTCCCATATTGCTTTAACTACTTCCTAAGTTATTATCCCACTGTCCAAAAAAAAAGGGAGAACCTAACATAACTTCACACAGTCCAAGTACGTATCAAAAAAGTGTATTTCTCCCTGTCTCTATCTTCTCCCTATGTGCACCAAATATATGCTTAAGGTCCTTCAAAGAAGGAATAGCCCCATGTACAAGCACAGCTCTGAAACAAATCGTCTTTTTCTGACTGATCATAGCCTGTAAGTTAGTTCAAATGGGCAAATCCAGAATAAGAGCATCCAGTCACCCACTCTACTAGAATATTACTAAAAAATTCTTTTAATTTTCTCACATTCACAAAACGTCAGAGTTCTAAACACAGTTTAAAAGTATCTATGTAAGACATGGAAACAATGTCAGTATAGCCTGGGCTGCACTTCTGATAAGACAAAGAAAGAAGCACAACACACCAAAGCTATAAGGATATAATTTTTTATCAGCTGTCTTGACACGAGACAATTTCTTGTGTAAACGAATTCAAATGCACAATTTAGCAAGTTGATTTCCCTAATTTCATGTACTTCCTAACAGAAAAATAAATCACATTCATTTTGTATGCAACCAATAAAAAAAACCCCTCAAACGTGTTTTAGTGACCCAGTATATTTTGGATTTAAATTCAGAGTAAGAGTAAAGTTACATCAGTTTACCTTTGAGATTTTTTACCACCAAATCTGACTTCTTCTCTCAAGAGCGCAAAGTGTGCTTCATGACTCGTTAATCCCAGCATAATCTATTACAAAGAGATACAAAAAAGGTCTTGTTTCATTATTTTTTTAAACTGTTACTCAAGACTCGAGCAGTATGAAAAAAATTTGCTGTTCTGTTTCATTACCAATTCAAAAGTTTGCAGAAGTACAAGATTACATGCTTGTTTAATAACACTGTAGAACCTTATGCACTTAGGAAGACATCAAAGACACACACACTTTATAAACTTCTGTTTATTTGATTCTTCTAATTGCACATACCAAGTCAGCATCTAAGCCATAGAGACAGTGTCTTGTGTTTGGATCATGATGGGGCTTCGCTTTTTCTGATCTGATGAACTCCATAATTTTATGCTCACCTTCCCCTGGTGTCTGCACAAAAAAAAAAAAACCAACAAACCAACCACAAAATTCATCAGCAAGTATTTTTCTATAAAATAAAAATTTATTTAAAATAAAATCACAAAATGCAATGACCTCATGGCCTGATAAGTAGACTGTTACACCTTGCCAGGATTTGTCTGTGGAAATCTTCATATTTACAAAATATTTCAGATGTTCATGCAATCTGGCCATGAATTCAGTTCCTGAAAACAGAAACCCAAGTTAAACACAAGTTAAACACAAAGCTTTACACTAGTCATACAAAATTACATGTACATATCAAAAGGATTAACGAAAAAAACAAGCAAAATTTTTGCAAGAGATGAAGGGACATCCGGTTTTTTTCCCCCCAAGAGATTTCACTTTTTCCATAGTAACCTAAAAAATTTTTAGAATGAGACAGAATTCCACCTCTACTAAAAGTTATTAAATCCTGTGTTCCCAAGTTACTTAACACCATTGGTTCTGTCTTCTAATTTAAGACATAAATTGCCACAAAATAGGAAAATAGTACCAAAATATAGATGCAAAACCACAAATGCAAACACTTAAATGTCAATAACTAACAAGTTATCTTACCTGGTGTAATACAATTGGAGTCAAATCTGGCTTCTGTAGGAAGAGTTTCTCCCTTTTCTAATGCCTTTTTTATTTTGTCCTCTGCCTCTTTTGCTGATCTGAACCAAAACAAGATTGGAGAGAGGGGGTAGAGAGAATCATCTTGTTCACATGTTAATACTCTAAGTACTGCTTTACTGACAAAATACATACAGTTGATTTTTTTTAAAGTGTTAGAAAAAAAAACCACCCCCCCCCAAATGATGATTATCTATCATTACTCAGATACAGTTAATATCTAGATTACCAAGATGAGCATTTAATGGCCGATCACAATGAAAGCAAACTAATGTAGGAATACTTTGGATCTAAACATCTGAAAAAGCTATCCCAGAAGAATAATGGTCATGCAGTTAAGAAAAGCAGCAAGTTAGCAAGTTTGGAATTCCACGGTGGCAGGAGGAGTGAACTAACAATTTATCATCACTGGTAATTGAGAAACAAAACCAAATCCTTAGCCTTTCTTGGCTGAGGATTTCATAAATACTTTTGAACTACAAAAAAGAGAAGCCACTGATGTCTTCAGTTTTTTGTCCTTCGCTCAATTCTGTTCCAATCTTCTATTTAGAAGTCCTTCTAAATCTTTTCTTCCTCTTGATCTCATTTTTTCCTTAAAAAAAGTTATCCCACAAACAAAAAAACCCAAAACCAAACAACAACAACAACAACAACAACAAAAAAAAGCCAAAAAAACCTGAGTAGCTTGAAAATATTTTCTCTTGTCCATTTCTAACATGTTTCTGTCACATTTCAGTCACATCCCCTGTACTGTCTGACCACTGGCTTCAAAGAAGCTTCCTTATCTCCCAAACCACTAATATAATTCTTAATACTGTGAAATCCACCTGCAGGTCTATATTTGAGCTAGGTATTTAACAGGTATCAACAGGAAAACAGAGTTTCATTAGAAACTTTATCTCTTCTATAATTATCAAAGAACATTCCCTTACAGTCACCCAAAAGGTGCATCCAGAATTAGCATTCAGGAGTACTAAAGACTCTCACAGGTTCCACTGGAGAAATCCATAAGAGCTTCACTGCAGGTTTACTTCACTGAAAATTTTATAGGAAAAGAGCTCCCCCTGCCACCAAGTCCCACAGACACAGAGAAAAATCTAAGTAACAAGCAACTGTTGCTTTCTGGAATCATGATTAACAGGTAGTAACCCTCATTTAACTAAAAATTAAAGCAACTGTCAAAGGCATGACTGCTCACAATGTGTTTTACTTTTCATGGTATACATTTAAGGTGGGTTTTTCAAGTGTTTACTATCCTAAAGACAGACTAAGAACAAATACTCTCACCTAAAACGTCTCCCACGCTGCTGATTCATTTTTGCTCTTGGAGCCACTCCATCAACTGCCATGAAGAAAACCTTCCTTGGTTTAATAATGCGAAACAGCACTTCCAAGTAGTGGAAAATATCAGCAAAGATCTTATCTTCTGAGATTCTGAAGTGAACATCATCATCATTTGGATGTGAACACTGATGTATAATGCCATTCATGTCCAGGTACAAGTTGTCAAATTCTGGAATCTACAAATGCCATAGTTAGTACTCCTTTGGTGACAGCTAAGGCAATGCAACCACTGCCCAAGGGGCAGCTGAGAGTAAGCAACTCTGAAAGTGAGCTGAGGTGGGAAAACCTCCCTGCACTCCAACGGGCCAAGAATATCTTGACTGGTTTTGGGTTTGTCTGCACTTGTGAGCCATTATTATGATTTTCCCAGTGAAGACAGTCAGCTGAACAGATTCCTGTCCTACACTGACTGTTTCTGACACTGTCGTCGGCCAATCTTCTACACTGTATAAAGGAAAATCAGATGCAAGTCATGAGTTCAGGGAGAGATTATTTATTGATAATCCCACACATTTCACCGCGTCAATCTTGCATAGCTGCACTATAAACAATAGAAAATACAAAACTAGGTATGCAGTTTCCAACAGTATTTCCAAAGCAAAGCCATCTTAAGAAGCTTTAGGGTTCTCCCTCTGTTAACCAGTTTGTACCACCATCACTGCTATGCTCCGAGACACCTGTGAATCTAGAGAGGCAATTACCACCAAAAGCCATTAGTTATCAACAGCAGCATCAATTTCTTTCCCATGCTTTCCAGCTGTAGGTTTTTCTCTGTCTAGGTTTCTGTTCTTCTAACAGCCTTATCTGTAGCAGTCCCAATTTTTTGTAAAGAAAAATGTACACAGGCAACATGCAGAGCACAAGCACTGTTCAACACGGGAAGGAAAGGGGCTGTTACCTGCCTTTTTGTTACCAAAACCCACCAAACATTCCCAGGAGCAACTTGCAATAAATAAATCTATTATTTAATCCACCAGCATGACTGTTCATAAAAACCCTCCTGTCATTACAACCAGAAAGAGGCACTGCTACCTTCTCATGGTTTTCTGTAGCACTGCTGCTGACCTATCTTATGTCATTTTGACAGGCATGTTTTTGGACTTGTATTTATCATCCAGATGCAAGAGAAACAAAGGTTTGTTTCAGAAAGAGGAATGACAAAGGAACAAGAGGCAGGATGAAAACTAAAGCATTCATATGGAAGCAGCGTATCTATAGAAAACAGATGACCCTTTAAGAAGCATGGCTATAATGATTTAAAAATAATGATGTGCTTTGTATGGGAATTGCTTTTTATCCATGGTAGTTTCTTCTGTAATGGCAATCAAAAATGCTAATGTGGAAGACAGTTAGCATGTGTCACTGTATGTTTAAGTGGTCTGGCAGAGCAAAATAATAACGGGGATACATGCTACTGTTAATATCACAGATAACAAGCTAGACATCTTCTCTCAGACAGGGTAAGTATTCGACAGAAGCTAATAACATCATCTAGTCTTTCTAAAGACTAATTAGAGAATGACATTAGCATACTTCAGTTCCTGTTGTGCTTTCTGTTCATCTTAAGAGCTCTAACAGCCCCTTTCAGAACCCACGGTGGGTACTACCCCTGCTGCTATCCCCAATTACAGACAGACCCCGACCCCTCAGCTCACCACAAGGTCACAGCTCTCCAGCAGAGGTTTAAAGCTGCCGCCACGGGCTTTTAAACAACACAGAACCACAGAAGAGCCGGAAAGCCAGCACATGCTGCTGCCACCTTGCTACACAGCCAGCACGGCTCTGGAGTGAAATCCAACAAATCCTAAGACCTAAGCTTCGAAAACAGCTTTAAAACCATAAGGAAAAGTCAAACATCCAGGTTTGAAAGCACTTGAGCGGGGTGTTTTGTATACGTCGATACAGCAGCTATTTAATCTTTTAAAAGTCTAGCTGTTTAGGACAACTGTCTGAACCCTCAGAGGCATTCTGTTACCACCAAACTCAGTTCAGAACACCCTTATTCAGACTATAAAACCACATCCATAAAGGCAGTTGAAAATGATAATGACAAGTGGAGCGCTTTCATCTAACAGATACCAAACACCGTTTCTCAAAAAACAAGACTTTTTTCTTCCTCCCCCCACTGTTAAAAAGACATTATTTACAGCTCTCCTTTTTCCAGGCTTTAACATACTTCTCGGCTTTGCTACTCATACAAACTGTCTGATGCACGCAGCAACAAGGAAACGCAGCAGAGCTGTAAAACCTGTCCCTCCTCTTTCCTCTGCCATTTGTACTCAAGGAGAGAGCTTTTCCGAGCCCCGTAAGGAGGAAACCCCAACGTTCTGCTGCCCGGCGCGGGTGCAGGGCTGCCGGGTGCCCAGGAAGCGCTGCGAAGTTTCAGACGGGCCGGGGAGGAGCTCGGCCCCCGGGGAAACAAAAGCGAAAGAAGCGAGCCCGGCCGTGGGGAGCCGGACACGGCCACGCTGTGGGGAAAGGGCCCGGGCCGGGCTTTTCCTCGAGGAAAAACACGGTTTCGGGTCGGGTATTTCTGACCATACCACTCGTCTTTAACGAGGGCTGCCCCTATCTGCCCGGCGGAGCTGCAGCAGCAGACTCCGGGCAGGGCTCTACGCTAACGGCGACCTCGGCTCGGGTAGGGAGACTTTCGGGGAGGCTCCAAAACCGCCGCCCGCTCCCCAGCGGCCTCGCGTCGCCAGCCCGCGACTTTCGGCCGCCTCGAGCGCCGGGGTCTCGGCGAGGCGCGGCCTCCAGCCCTGCGCCGACCCGACTCTCGGCAAAGCGGCCTCGGCTCCAGCTCTGCCCCGCAAGCCCGGCCCAGAAGAGCTCGGCCGGGGACCAGGCCCCGCTCCCTCGCCCCGCCGAGGGTCCCACTCGGAACACCCGCTCCGTCCGCCCCGGCGCGGAGCGGGGACGGGCCCCCGGCAGGCAGCGGCGCTCCGCTCCCCCAACTCACCTGATGCTCCTTCAGCACCTGGCTGAGGCAGGGATACCGCTCCGAAATCCACCGGTAGAACTTGGGGACCCCCATGGCCAACGCTCGCCGAAGCCCTCACGGCACCGCCGGACCCAAACAACCCCGGGGCGCGCTCCGCCCTCCTTCCGGCGCGCGGTGCTGACAGCCGGGCCGCCCGCGCCATAGAGCGCCGCGCAGAGCGCCCCGCGCAGACCATAGAGAGCGGCGGGCGGAGCGGAGCGGGGCTGGCTCTGGCCCCGCCCCTTCCCGCCCCGCGGCCGGGCCCTGCGCGGGCAGAGCCTCGGCGGCGGCTGCTGCCGTTATCCGTGGGACCGGGCATCGCTCCTCGCCCCTGGCTCCTACCAGCCCGCAAGAGCTTCCCCCGACGCGCCTCAGGGCGGGCCTGCTGTGCGAGGCAGATCCAGTCCCTGCGCGGGGGCAATCTGCGATTCCCGGAGCGGTACCTGGTGCAAAAGGTCCCTGTGATGTTCTCCACGTTCTGCTCTAAGGACAAAGCCTGTGAAAGGGAACAGCCCCAGCACAACAGAAAAGATGACAGTAGGTTTCAAAGTTCTGACTTGGGAAAAAAAATCTTCAGATTGATGAGACTGTGACAACACTTTTTGATTATCTGTTAGCTCCCCAGAGAAACAAAACCACTGTAACCAACTGCAAACCTGGTATTTACATTTACTCTCCAAAGCGCCTGGAGCTCAGAGGAACTAAAGCTCGAGTCTCACAGCACCGTGTCACCGGGATCAGAAACTAGTGGCACTGTCTCTGAAAACAGCAGAAAGAAAAATACTGCACACAAATTCTAATGACAGCCTAGTGTAGGGTAAAAGAAGGTATTTTTTTTTCCTATCTCCCCTCTCTTTTCTCTACATTTTGCACGCGTAAAGAAGCACGCATTACTGTAAGTTAGTATGTGTCTTCTGAATACTGAGTTAGTTTAGTCTTACCCGGGACAAATCACTTTTGCTGAAATGGAGTCTTAAAAACACTCATTATAGCCCCACTTTTCACAAGGGAGAGAAGGGAAGAAAGAGGAGAGAGCCTGCTGCCCTGGTGGTACAGCCCAGCTGCCAGGGTCCGGTAACTCACAGCCTGTGTTGTTTGCTTCACAAGAGTTTCTTAGCACTGCAGGCAAGGGTTAAGGAAACTGTTTTATGACATTCTAACACTCTACCAGTTTCTCATGGTAAGATTTAAGATCCCAAATGCTTTTCTAGACATAGTCAGGCCATAGGGTAGAAAGTTAAAGGAAACCAACATTCAAGGTTTATTGCTGAAAAGAAATACTAATTATTTTTAGAAAGCCCTTCTGAACTATGAGTAGCAAATGCTGAAAGAACCACTTTACATCATATAAGTATAAAACTTTGTCATTTCCTACTCTACAAGTAAGCTGAATAAGAAAAATCTTTACAAAAATGTACAGTACTTTATACAGTTAGAGTGCATTCTTTCAACACTGTGAACATTTTTCAAGTAGTCAGAGTAAGAAACTTGCAGAGATTTGCAGTCTAATTTTTAAGCAGCTCCTACATATGCCTTCTATGTGCATACAAAACATAAGTCACAGCTTACACAAGTGCAAGTGTATTCATAACATACTTGCAAGTGTATTGAATATTCTACAGGGATTTCAGATTGATGCTAGGACTCCTTATAATCATAAATTAACAGCAGTAACTAGCTATCACTGATTAGTACCTTACCAAGAATATTATAGCTATATCACTTCGGAATGGTATTGTTCCAGAGTGAATGAATTTCACATATATGGAGCCCAGCCCATATACATCTGGCAGAGCAGGTTGTCATCACTTGCTTCTTGAATAAGGTAATGAACATGCCCTTCAATAGATAAGGGTAATCCTTTTATTCTGTTTCTAGTCTTAATGACACCTTGCAGCCGTTGTTCTATATCAAGGACATGGGTTTTGGCCTGGAAACAAAGAAAAAGGAAAAAATGAGTATTGCTACTATCCGTGAACTGCCACTTCTTATAATAAAAAAAGTGTTTATTAGGATGTGTTTGAAATCCATATGCAAATTTAACACAAAACCCAGATGTCTACACTGGTTACTCTGAAAACAAAGGATACTCAAGTTTTTAAATTGTTCTTTAACAGATTATAATTGGTCAAGTTATAACTTTTGCCTTACATTTTTGCAGACAAAATTTACCAGAGCAGACTGAAAAAGCCATGCAAATGTCAGAATGCTTTATTTCATACAATTATTTTCAAACACAAAATGTTCCCAGCTTTTTTTCTTGAAATTCTGGATAAAATTAAAGAAGATACCTAGTGTGAAAAATTTAGGCCAAAGTTACGAGCAACTGCAAAGAAGTCCAACAACAGGTTGTGCTGAGCAACTCAAAGTGAGCTGTTCCGAGGCCCCCTAGAGTAGCTAGTGCATACCAACTGTACTCACACATTTTCTTTTATAGCTCAAACATAACACTGGCACCTATCCAGAAAAAAAAGTTAACATGTGGGTGGTCCTGTAAAGAAAGGTTATGTAGACACAGCCTTGTTAGTGATGGTTTGAAGACCAGGAGGTTTTCTGTGCTCAAATAGCTCAGTTAAGTTCTTCATTCTAACACAGCTTCAGTACTGTAGTTTGTCTGTATCTTAGTTGCCATGTTTATCAGTGCTCCCCAAGTCTTACCTGCTATTATATGTATTTATTTTCACTAAATCTTTCTCTTAAAGCAAAAAGAAACAAACCAGAATTTTTTTACAAAGGGGAGAGAGAATAAATATTACAGGCTGTGCAAGCTATATTGTGGATGAACAATATATTGGCAGCCACAGAATAAACTATGTATGAAAACCTAATTTTAACCAACTATTCCTTGGCATGCAACGAGGCACGTATTTATTCAATAATAAACATCCACTCGTGAAAAATCACACATGGAAAGGGCTCTGGATGTTAGCACCCCTGTAAGTCTGGAAGACAGTGCCACAGAGTGCGGGGCAGCAAGAGCATCACCTCTTCTTTTCCTTCTGTTGATGTTGTCCTTGATTTAGTAACACCAGTAAGAGAATTATAGGCTCTATTTGTTTGGTTCTTCAGTAGATAAATTATATTTTCTATCAATAAAAAATAGTCTCCTTATTGATAAAAATTACAAACACAGAGGTCACCAAGAACCTACCAGAGTAATTTTTAGATGAAAGAAAAAACATGACAGTTAAGGTTTAAGTTATAGAAACATGTAACTTGCAACCAAAATGGACATTTGGCATTTGAATACCTTATGCTTTGCTTGTTTTCAACTAACCTTTTCATTGACAACTTCTCCAGTTTCATTCACCTGTGCTTTTGTATTCCCTTTAACAGGTTTACTCCATTCCACAAGAGGATCGTGGAGAAAAGTCTTTAAGACACTAAATAAATAAAAAATAATTGGGGAAAAAAAAAAAAAAAGGGTAAGATACATAGAATACATTTAATTTTCAAAACAAGGACACTGACAGGAGTCTAAAGTTAGTGCTGAATATTTATGCTGTTTTATATTTAACTGCATGTCACAGTAAGGCATATGCTGGCACTGGCACATTCCCCAGCAGTTGGTATTTCAGATGGTTAGACTACAGACAGCTTTTGCAGAGTTTGTAGCAGAAGCAGTTGCCATACCTCACTAGAGGCTCCCTCTGATCACGCATAAGCCTCATTGTGACTTCGCAAGCTCTTCGGAAGAGACCTTCTGTTCCCATTGGACCCATGCCATTAACCATGTTGTGAGTGAGACGAAAAGGAACGATTTCTGGAACTTCAAAAGTTTCTCCCTTTACATTGATTAAAAAAAAAAAAAAAAAAGAGTATGTCCTAAGTATTTTAAGCATTATTAAAATAAAGAGTAACATCTGCATTGTTTTTAGGTTTCTTCCCCATCTTTGTCAGCAGTAATTTCCTAGCTGACAGGAGATGTTTGCTGAGATCACAGTCCTTCTCTGCTTTTAATGGAAAATCACAGTGAATGATGGATAGAAGTGTCCAAATAACCTTTTTCCCTGTTTTAGTACAGTAATACAGGGTATAAAATTTGTGTTCTAAATATATATTGCTGCTATACACACTCTCATGGAAAATGCTACTGTTTCTAATATACAAGTTAGCTTTGAAAGAATTCTTTTTTTTTTTTAATGTAAGGGTTATGTAGGACAATTTTGGCTTACCAAAAAGAAAGGAGAATTAGACTAACAACACCTCTACCTCACTTATCTGAGGTAAAAAGGGAACATGTCTCAGAAGTAAAGCATTTTTCAACAGAAACATCAAATTTCAAAATCCCACTCTGGCCACAATTTCTGTTTACATTTACAGAACCACTGCAAATTTTCTGCTATATTTGTGTGAAACAAAAACCAAAGAATCTCTTCACAGCAGCATTCTGAATACAGCAATTACAGCTTCATTTGGAGGGTGGTAGTGGAAAGAGGAGAGTGACAAAATACAAACACTCCAAGTTTGGGGCTATTTCAGGGTACCCACATTAGTTCATCTGACATTGGCTAAATCAAAAAGCATGCTTTCCTTAATGCAGTGTGCAGAACAATCACATGTCTCCAACTGTTTGTTGGCTATAAATACGAAACAAAGTGAAAAAAAGTGGAAAAAACCCCAAATGGTAACAATTTATACCTTAAATGTATCTAATATAAAGAGTAAGTTCATCCAAGTGGCACTGCTCACCTTATTGAAAAGGCAGTTGAAATCCACATGCACACATTCACCAGTCAAAGAATCAAACAGGATGTTTTCACCGTGACGGTCTCCTAGACCAAGTACGTAACCTACCATTGACATCACTGCCACAGAACGACAATAGGCTGACCTACTGCTGTACCTGTGGAAAGAAGCAGCAGATATGTCCAAGTCACTTCCCTCAGGTTCTCTCTTTATTCAGTAGTATCATTAAGGATTAGTGAAATACACGAAATAGATGTTCTTCAGCTAGCCCAATCCCAGCCACTCACCATGAAGTGGGATCGGGAAAAGTTCTAAGAAACCATTCATGAAAGAGAGGAGGATGACGAGGCAGAAGGACGTCTTTGAACATTTTCAGCTTTTCAGACAAAGGTGCTGACTTGGGAAGCATATACTGACGCAGTTCTTTTCCAGTCATGTATATACCTGTAACAGAACTCCTCCATTAGGCAAAAGAAATCCCTAAATATAAACCCTTACGCACACAATTAAATTAAGGTATTTCAGAGAAGGTGAATGTTTCCATATAGTTGAAATGAACAGATGAAAAATAATCCACAGAACATGTTGGTGGTGAGGTACTGGAAAGTAAATTTAAAAAAATCATAATGTTAACTGAAAGAGAAGGCCTAGCAGACAAGCCACCAGTTTTACCAGTCACCATGGGATGAAGCAGGGGGAACACACAGAAAAAAAACAAACCACCTTAACAAAGCCATTCATTATATTCAGCTAAGATGTTTGGAGTTCCAAATTCTCAGACATCTGTACACATACAGATGATGCATGAAATTTTCCCCAGAAGTCTTACTGCACCAACCAGAAAGTTGCTTTGTTAACAAGAAATTAAAAAGAAATCTGATCTTTTCACTGAAGAGTTGCTGTACTCTCAATCTTGATTCAATTATAATTTATTTAATTATCTCACATATATGTTAACAGAAAATAAAACCAACATATTCAATCTAAAGTAGCAGTACACAGCCTTTCCTATCATTCAGTGTTGCACATGGGATTGCTGCTGGCACTGCTGCTGAAATGGTTTGCATCATTGTATAAAAGAATGTATTAAGATGATTATTACAGGCACCAATTCTCTTCCACTTAAAAGTCTACCACACATATGAATAATAATATACTGCAGAAAGTTAAAAATAAACGTGCTGCATCTTAGAATCACAGAATGGTAGGGATTGGAAGGGACCTCTGGAGATCATTGAGTCCAACCCCCCTGCCAGAGCAGGGTCACCCAGGGCAGCCCACACAGGAA